>JAKSZT010054557.1:2138753-2218184 GCA_026826555.1 Tolypeutes matacus
CCCCCAGATAGATGAATAAATAAATAAAATCTTTAAAAAAAATAAATAAAGGGAATTCCCTGAGAACCTTTTATGTTTAATTTCATCAAACAACACAAGTGGGATTTTATTTGCATAAGTACCAAACAAGATCTTTCTACTCTGCTCTTTTCCCAGGAGCCCCAGGCTTACCTGAGAGATGCTGGACACACTGCTCGTTTTCCTCTTCAGGGTACCATCCTGACATACAGTCAGCAAATTGCTGGGGAGGATGGAGCGGAAGTCATTGAAGGAACGCCGTCTAATGCCTTCAAGCTCTTCAGGGACTTGGAGGGAATGTGGAGGGACTCTGGGAAAGAGCTTTGAGAGGAGAGACTCCTCCATGTTGCTGTAACGCCCAAATGCTCGGGAGATGCCGATCAGGCATGGGATTGCATATTTGCAAAGGTATTCTAGGAGACAAAGAGAGAAAGTCACAACAGGAGATAGTTATCAGTGAGAGAACGATAATGTACCAACTTGTAACACCTGCTTACATTTCACAATCCATCCATTTACAAATCAGAAGGTTTGGCATAAGCCAAGGCAGCAGGGTCAACCTCAAGGACTGATAGATGATATTTTTCCATTTGTCATTAACAACAGCAACTTGACACTAGGTCTCCACTACGCACAGGGGCACTCATCGGGAGGTCTTGATCTGATTCATGGCATATCTAAATCAATAATACAGCTAAGTCATGTTACCATGCACCTTCACTAAGCAATATCTCCTAGGATCATATTGCTAGAGGAAAAATGACCTTTGAAGGTCAACTAATCTACCCAGACATTTTATAAGTATAAACTGAGGCCCACCCAGACGGGTGAAGTTACTTGTCCAAAGTCGCCCAGCATTTACATGTTGAGTCATGCTCCTGACCCCTACGCCTCTTAGTACATGAACACACAGCCCACACAATTGAAAATACAAGAAGATTCTTATCTATCAGGTAGACATCAGGGTCTAAAAGAACAGAAGAGACTGGGAAAAGCAAGGCAAAGAGTAAGAAGAAAACCATTTGAGGAAAAGAAAAAATGCCTAAAAGAGGTGAAATCATACCTTTTTCTTGAATCTCCAAGGCCTGGCACATTCCCAAAAGGACATGCAAAACCTGCAAAAGTGCCTCTAAAATCTATAATAGCCAAGGAAACAGGAAAGGAAAAATATATAAATTAAATCAGATAAGTATCACAAAATTAATTCAGAATCAGAAGGCTTGAGACATTATCTTGTCCAACCGCACATCTGTTACCCAAATCCCCTCCACGATAGCTCTGCTCATTGGCTACCAGCTGGCCTGCTGGGGTAAAATCCTCCTCCACCTAAGGCAGTGCATTCCATCTCTGAACCAGGACACAGTCTCACCTAATACTGGACCCACATTGTCCTCCCAGGCTTAGCCCCCGTGGAGCAATTCAAAGCAGTTTGACTTCTTCCTCTGTATTCTGGAAACAGTGATAAGTCCTCCAGACCTTCCTCTCTTCATGGCTAAATGCTTCTAATTCCTTCAACCACTCATTATGATTACAAGTCCTTTAAGAGGCTGACTGCCTTTGGGTTTTACTGTTGTCCAGCTTGTCTACATCCATCTCAAAGTGTGGTGCTCAGGATAAAACACCTTAAAATTCAGGGATGCTGGAACTTGCCCAGAGTAATCACCAAATCATCACGGATTGCAGACTTCTATTTATGGGACACTGGCTTTTTGGCAGCCATTTCACACTGCTGGCTCAGTGAGCTTACAGATTAATAAAAGACTTTTTCACACATGCTGCTCCTAAGCTATGCCACCTCTACATATGGAGTTGGTATTTTTCTTACTTGTCATTTATCCTACAAAAGTTTCCTATATTTAGCAGAGCAGGTGTAGCTCAGTGGTTGAGTGCCTGCTTCTTATGCGCAAGTTCCTGGGTTCAATCCCTGATACCTGCTTTAAAAAAAAAGCTTCCTATATTCACTTTAGCTCAATGTACTGGTCTTCGAGTCTCCACTTTGTGTCTTCAACAAATGAGATCCATTTGTTTTCGGGATCTTGGTTCATGACACTGGCCTCGTTTTGCTTCAACAGTCAGGAGGCTCCTGTCAGGCTGACACTTGAATAGTCACCCTTCAGGCTGGTCCTTCAGGCAGTCTCTGAATCATTTTGGCACTCAGCCCTTATTATTAATTCAGGATGTCAAAAGAGATGTTTGTCCAATGCCTTCATGAAGATCAACTAGACTGTATCCACATCATTTCCCGCCACTACCAGTCTTAGAAAACCCAGGCAAAGAATGAAATGAAGTTGGTCTGACATGACTTGTTCATAACTGTTTTAGTTTCCTGGTTACTAAAACAAGTATCATATAATGGGTTAACTTAATGGGAATTTACTGGCTCGTGGTTTTGAGGCTAGGAGAAGTCCAAAATTGAGGCATCAACAAGGCAATGTTTTCTTCTCAAAGACTGTGGCATTCTAGGGCTGACTGCTGGCAATGCTTGGTGCTTGGTTTTTCTATCACACGGCAATGCACATGGAGGCATCTTCTCCTTTCCTTTCCAGGTTCTCTACTGTAGTCCAGCTTCTGGTTGCTCCTGGTAGCTTCTTCTGTGTCCAATATCCTTTGCTGATAAGGACTTCAGCCATACTGGGTTAAGGCCCACCCTCATTCAGTTCGGGCACACCTTAACTAATAACATCTTCAAAGGTCCTACTTACAAATGGGTTCACACCCACAGGACCAGGGGTTGGGACCTGAACATGCCTTTTGCAGGGATATGATTCAATCTCCAACAGTAACCAAGTCAGAGTTCTTACAGTTTGCTAATGTTGAATAATGATAAGTTATCTATGAAGATCTGAAAAGCAATCCGGGGGCAGGTGTAGCTCAAATGGCTGGGTGTCCATCTCCCATATGGAGGGACCTGAGTTCAATCCCCAGGACCTCCCGGTAAAATAAAGAAAAATATAGAAAGCACGCAGGCTGCTAGGCCCTACGAGCAGGTAAGCCCCCAGGTTTTGTGCGTGGGCGTGCGGCCAGGCCCTGCCGAGCCATGCAGCAAGATGATGATGTAATAGGAGAGTGACACAAGGGAAAGCCAAGATGAGACGCGCCAAAAAACCAGGAACTAAGGTGGGCAGGTGGCAGAACGCTTCTCTCCCACATTGGTGGTTCCCAGGAACGAATCCCAGTGAAGACAGGAGAAGGATGAGAAGAGAGGGCAGGAAACAGACACAGAGAATTGCCCAGCAAATGGATACAAAACAGCAAAAACGGGGGGGGGGGTGTTAAATGGATAAAAAAGAAAATATTTTTTAAAAAAGAATCCCTACTCCATTTTACATATTAAAGTTAATGTCATCATCTTCAATCTTTTCCCCTTTATTTTGATAATTTTTATGCATAGAAAAACTCAACTTAGAACCTCCTTTTTTTTTTAAAATAATGTACAATTCTAACACATCTAGTTATCTATTTAGCCAACATGAAAATAAATGAAGAACCTAAATTAGAGAGGAGAATGGAGAAGAATGTTTGGGCACTAAAGGTATCAGCTTCAGCTTTCTAGAAAATTCTCTTCTATGAATGACTTCAATCTCCAACCAAGAGTCAGGAAAATGAGCTGCCTCTGCATTTTGCTGCTTGCCTCATGGGGCTATTGGGAAAGTTGAATGAAATAATACTCATTAAATCACTTGGTAACCTGAAAAGTATAATAAGCAAGTATTAAACATTTCTTAGGTCTGTTATTAATAATATGGAAGAAATTGACATAAACAATCCAATCACACATCAATTTTCTTTTCTTTTTTTTTTTTTTTAACTTTTTTCACCACTTTGGGATTGTTTCGCTCAATAGTAATGAATGCCAAGTCAACATCACCCCTTACAGCCTTACCTCATCTCTAAGTGAAGGGTCCCTATAAGCCACGTCAGATAGCAAAGTCACTAAGCAGAAGCTGAAGCTCTCTGCAATTGGGAGGGCACCTGGAAGACATAAAGACACAAATCAGATTATATTTGATTAGCCATATTACTGGCTATCCAATCCAGTATTTTCCTTCTCTCACATGGACTTCCAAGGGACAGTTTACAGTGGCTGCTCTCCTTGAGATGCAACTCAAAGAGCTGATGTGGGTTCACACATTCGCTGAGGAATATCAACTGTATCTTTCTTTAAATAAAATGTTTTGCTGTAATAAACTTAGGTGTTTTGCTTCCTAAGCCAATTTATAATTTGAGATTGCAGAGCCTCAAGATAACAGATTCCATTTTTTCATTCCACCTAAATAAACGTGAAAAATCAATCTTGTTAGAATATAAGAGATGGTAAATGGAAGCAAATCGTCAAATACCTATTACTAGGGCTTTAAGTTGAACAAAATGTTTATAATTTCTTTTCTGCTTTATTTTAAAAAATGGGAAAAATCCTTTAAGAGCTTCCATTCCCTGTAAGTTTTTAGATCCTTCCACTACTAGGCTTCCTAGCAGGGAGGTTCTTAGAAGGCAGGCCCTCAAGGTTGGGAAGAGTTCACTATACCTGAAAGATCAAAAGCTAAGAAGCCCATCCATCAAGTGCACCTTCAAATGTTAGAACCACTGCCATTTGGGTTCAATCAAAATTAAATATTAGGGGGGTGGATGTGGCTCAAATGGTTGAGCATCCGTCTGCCATATGGAGGGACCTGGGTTCAATCCCTGGGACCTCCTGGTAAAATTAAAAATATATATATACAAGGCACATGGGCTGCCAGGCTCTGTGTGCCGGTGAGCCGCCAGGCCCCAGGAGCCATGCAGCAAGATGATGACATAACAGGATAGAGACAAGATGCTCCGAAAGCTCCGAAAACCAGGAACCGAGGTGGCACAGGTGGCAGGACACCTCTCTCCTACCTCAGAGGTCTCCAGGATCAAATCCTGGTGAAGACTGGAGGACGAGGATGAGAAGAGATGGCAGGAAACAGACACAGAGAATTGCCCAGCGAATGGACACAAAACAGCAAATGGGGAAGGGGGGGGTTTAAAACGGATAAAGTAAATAAATAAATCTTAAAAAAAAATTTTTTTTAATATTAAATATGTAATATTTAATACATATTGATTAAATATGTAATCAATATGACTATTTAATGAAGAACATATTCATAATATATAAACATATATATTATATATACATAAACATATTCCTAATAAATGGCTGAAGACTCTTACATTTCTAATCCTGTGCTTACAATTTCTAAATGCTACTGGAGGTCACTCTAGGTCATTCTCAAACTTCAGTGTACATCAGAACCACCTGCAGGGCCTGTTAAAACATAGCTGGCCTGCTTCCCAGCCCCAGAACGCCTGATTCAGTAGATCTGATGTAGGACCAGATAACTTGCATTTCTCACAAGTTCTCAGGTGACATTGATGCTGCTGGTATAGGGATGACACTTTGAGAACTGCTGCTCTTGTCTGAAAGTATAAGTAACATTGCCTTAATGGAAAAAAAAAAAAAAAAAAAAAACCGAAGTGAAATATTATCCAATAATTGGAAATATATATATATGTCTCTAATAATTAAAGTTTCAAATAATAGTAAAACTTGAATTCTAAAATGAATCCACATATACAGGAGTGATATCTGTTTTGAAATTAAAAAAAAAAAAAAAGAAACTAGTATCAACATCTACGGGTATTCTACTCCCCAAATGAGGTAACACAGTGGTGGACATAGACTTTTTAGAAATAGCACTCTCCCCATTTAGATTTGCAGTCCCTCAAATTCCAGGATAGATATATCATTTTGGTGACAGGACTCAAAGGAGTCTGTAGGTTTTAGGCACAGTAGGTTACCAGAGATGATGAAAACTCAAAGGTCAAGAGGAACACAAGGACAAAGAGGATGGTCATGAGAAAAGCCACATTAGGGCCAAGCAAGCAACCAACAAAAGAACAATGGTCTTCCTTACAGGCACAACCCCCTGCTACATCCAGACGTAGGCATCTGGCCTCATAAAGTAGATTACAAGGAAATGTCAGTCTCATGGGTTGTAAGTCCTAAGATGTAGGTGGTCTCCCAAACTGATTTTGGAGTTTCTGGAAAGCAGTATATAAAAGCAACTGCATTAAAATGTTTAGCACACTGCTTGGCACATAATGGCCCTATGTAAATACTTCTGAAGGGAGAGAGGCAGGGAGAGGAAGACAGGGGAGGGAAGGGAAGAAAAGATTTTCTAACTTTACCCTTCACCTTATAGAGAGATCAAAATAAAAGTTAAAAAGAAATACACATAAACAACAAAAATACAAACAACCCAATCAAAAAATGGGCAAAGAACTTCAATAGTCATTTCTACAAAGAAGATAAATAAATGGTGAATAAGTACATGAGAAGACGCTCAACATCGTTAGCCATGAGGGAAATGCAAATCAAATCCACAATAAGAAACCACATCACAACCACTGGAATGGCTATTAAAACAAAAAAAATAACAAGTGCTGGCAAGGATGTGGGGAAAAAGAAACCCTTTTACATTGTTAGTGGTGATGTAAAATGGTACAGCTGCTGCAGAAAACAGTTTGGCAGTTTCTCCAATAGTTAAACATAAAACTACTTATGACCTGGAAATTCCACTCCTAGGTATATACCCAAAAGAAACGAAAGCAGGGACCTGGACAGATAGTTGTATACCAATGTTCATAGCAGCATTATTCATAACAGCCAAAAGGTAGAAGCAAACCAAAGTATCCATCAACAGATGAGTGGATAAACAAAATGTGACATATCAATACAATGGAATATTATCAGCCTTAAAAAGGAATGAAGTTCTGATACATGCAGCGACATGGATAAACCTTCATGACATGCTCAGTAAATTAAGTCAGATACAAATGGGACAGATGTTATATGATTCTACTTATATGAAATAGCTAGGATTTACAAATTCATAGGGACAGAAAGTAAAGTACAGGTTACGGGGTGGGGGACAGGGCAGGGGATTGGGGAGTTTGTTTGGGGTGATGGTAAAATTTTGGTAATGGATGGTGGTAAGGGTAGCACATTGCAAATGTGATAATCCCACTGAATGGTATGCTTGGGAGTGACTGAAGCATACCACAAATTTTTAAAAAGAAACTAAAGTGACAAAGATCTAGTGATCATGGTTGAGTCCCAATATCCATCTCATCCTTCCCTCTGAGTAGCAGCAATACAATTAGGACAGGGGCTCTTAACAAGGGGTCTGTGAGCTTGAATTGAAATAAAAAAAAACCAAAAAACATTATTCTTGTGGGGACGTGTTAGTGTGGGTGTGATATATTTATTAAATAATACACAGGGGGACGGATGTGGCTCAAAT
The DNA here is from genome assembly GCA_026826555.1 of Tolypeutes matacus. Classification (NCBI taxonomy): domain Eukaryota; kingdom Metazoa; phylum Chordata; class Mammalia; order Cingulata; family Chlamyphoridae; genus Tolypeutes; species Tolypeutes matacus. The sequence goes on from JAKSZT010054557.1 coordinate 2,146,100, forward strand.
GGTTGGGCGTCCATCTCCCATATGGAGGGACCCGGGTTCGATACCCGGGACCTCCTGGTAAAAAAAAAAATAAATAAATAATAATAATAATAATAATACACAATATAATGTGGACTTAGTAAGGGGTCTGTGGTTTTCACCTAACTGGCAAAGGGGTCCTTGGAACAAAAAAGGTTAAGAAGTCCTGAATTAGGAGAATTGACTTCACTCCAGGAGCAAGCTTATTAGTCTAAGAGTCCTAGGGACTGGCTGGGGACAGGAAGGTGACCCAATTCTGGCCAATGAGGCATGAGAAAAGCTTTCTGAAGGTCTCAAAGTGTTTGCTCTCACTCAGAAAAGTGCAATGAAAAACCAGCTTGAGGGAAGCGGCTGTGGCTCAATCAGTGGGGCTCCCGTTTGCCATGTGGGAGGCCCCGGGTTCGGTTCCCGGGGCCTCCTGGTGAGGGCAGGCCCGCCCGCACGGCGTGGTTGGCTGACCCGGCGAGCACAAGCAGCAAGGGGGGGATAAATGAATAAATAAATAAAATCTTAAAAAAAAAAAAAAAAAAAAAAAACCAGCTTGATCAATCCTGCCCTTCAATGCCTTCATCCATTGGAACTGGAATTGAGTGAAAAAGCTCAGCCTAAGTTGCTGCAGATAGTTAGATATCCCACAACCAGCAGTGGAAACAGCTAGAAGCATCCTAGCTGATGTGTTACTAAAATTAAACACTTGATTCTTACAGAAACAGAACATATATATTCAGGGAAAACATTATACAAAATTACCTCTGCCTTTCCGAGCTGTGCTTTCTTCTACCCAATACACTTTTGGAAGACCTTTGAGAAGTCGAAGAAGGTAAGGAACCACAGACTCTTTGTGCTAAAAATGAAAGATTGCATTTAATGAAATACATGGCTGGTAGCTTTCTGCATAAATTAAGCCCAAAGCAAAGCAAAATATAGCCACATCCTAATCATCTCAAAGATTCTTCAGAGATAATGGAAGAGCATGTTAATTCACACAGATTGCAACCTTCCCCCCCACCACCACCCCCGTTAAGTCTAGAGTCTGTCAAGTCAGCCTGATCACAGGTCTCTGTTGCCTTCTAGGGGCGTGAGGTCTGGCAGTGGTTCTATTCTCCCCTGAGGGCCTCTACAGAAGAAGGTATGTGTGCACACACTCAAAACTGCCTATGGTGAGAGGGGTTCAGAGAGCCCCCAAAACCACTGAAACTGCTGCTACCAACCCCCCTTGAAACCACCACTTACTAACCCACTTTTCAGGGTAGCCCCTCCCTTAATGGTTTGTTGAATTTTTCAGAAGTTTCTACTTCCCTTTCTTTAAAGGCCCACCTCTTTATGTATATTCATAGGAGGCTTGCTGCCTCATGAGATAAGTTATTGTTTCTTCTTACCCTTGCAGTACCTGCTAAAGCAGGCTCCAACAGGTCACTGAGCATGCTAGGCCTCCATTTTAAGACCAAGCATAACTCGCAAGTGAGCACGCTCCACTTAGCCTGCTTTCCTAAACTGGACTGGCCCATGTTATCACACCCCATCCTTAGCCACTCCCTCTAGCCAGCCTTCCCCAGACAGTATAAAACTCCAATGCCCATTTTGTTTTGGGAGACCAATCTGAGGCTTGCCTCCAGTCTCCTTGCTGGTTGACTATGCGTAAACTCTTTTTTCTCTTGAAATCCTGGTGACTCAATGTTGGCTCCGGGGCACATCGGGCAAACAAACCCACTTGGTGGCAACACCATCAATGGGCCCTAGGCTAAGGTTCTGTGGACTGGAGAAAAGCTCTCAGCTCTGAGCTTCTTAACTTGGTGATGCTTTGATTGTTCATGGCCCTGTCTTCTTTCCTTGTGTTTTTTTTAGCTCCTTCATGTTTCTTCTTGCTCCTCTCATACTGACCATTAGACTTTATAGCCAACATTAGCCCAATGAAAAAAATTACTTCCCTCTAGTTTCCAAAATAGCCGGTGCACATGTAACTTCAAAATCTTCCATCACAGGCTTTTTTGGTCATTTTCCTATTTTCACTTGGTGCAGTTGAGGATGCTAGATAAGTGCACTCCAGATAACAGAGCTATTTAATGTTCTGAAATATTGAAAAACTATGTGGTGGTTTTAAAAACATGTCCTCACAAATTCTTTGGCACTTCACCAAAAAAGGTGGAGATGAATTCATCTCCCCTTGGAAATGGGCTGCCTTAGTGACTTGCTTCTAATGTATAGAGGAAGCGGTCTAAATGAGACTGTGGCTTCCAAGGCCAGGTGAGGAGAGTGAAGCTTCCACCTGGCTCTTTCTGGGGACACTCACCCTGGGGACCCAGCCACGATGTTGTCATAAGGTCCTGGCCACATGGAGAGGCCATGTATAGGTGCTGGCCAACAGCCAGGACCAACCACAGATCTGTGAGTAAGCGGGCCTTTAGGTGATTTCAGCTCCCCGCCTTCAAGCCACCCCAGCTGATGCTGAATGGAATCCTGTCTAAACTGCGGGTTCATGAAAAAAATGTCTATATTGTGGCCACCCCCAAAACTTAGAGGCTTAATATAACAATATATAACCAGAACAGATAGAGAATTTTACAGTTGTGAAAACAAAATCACTATTCCTCTAACCAATGCAAAAGAGCAGGCTTCAGCTTCTGTCCATGATGCTCACAAACTGACAATGACTCCTAAAGGCCTGTGTGGCACATCACTGTGGAGGTGGCGGCCCCAGGTGGCTCTTTTCCATACGAGCTGTTTTGGCTTGTGTAGCAGTGGTGAGTAGAAACAACCTCTGCTTGCCTTGCCAGAACTGCTGCCAGGGCAGCAAACTGATTGGATACAAAGGAGGCCAATGTCACAGGTCATCCTGGATGGAGCAAGAGATATAAACACCAGGCAACCCAACAGAAAGCTGGTCCCCAAAGCTCAAGGGACAGGCAAAGCATGATAGGCTCCTCTCCTAGTATCCTGAAGACCCTGGATTGTGTGTTTCAAGGGATAATGTCCCTCCACCCAGGGGCGTGCCAATCCCTACCAGGAAACCTAATTATATGAAAGGCTATTTATACATGTCTCTTTATTTCCACCTTTAAAAGCCAAATACATCAAGTATAACACTTTCAGGATTTAGAGGTAATTCTCTCAAGTAATGTGTTTGCCAAAGATATTTTCAAGTGTAACTAACAGCAGTAATTTCTTATACAGATCAAATAAATTCTTTTCCTTCCTTTATAATTCATTTTATATTTGAATAGAATTTGGCAAACAGAAAAATAGAAATGACTTCCTTTCTTTTCATGTTTACAAATGAATAGGAAACATTAAAATGCAGATTATGCATTGAATTTTGGTTTTCCATGTGGCCTTCGTCAGGAAATATATTTAATTTTTAAAATACTGCTCTATAACTACAATGCTTAATTTATTCTGTTCAAATATATACTCTGTCAAAACTTTTAATGCTTATTAAAGTAAAATTTCCAGGACATGCAAACTTTTTTAGATGAAGTAAAAATCCAAATGTCTAATATCTTTATCATCCTAATTCCATACAAATTAACTTGGAATTTTAAAAAAATAATTCTTAGTAATGATAAATATAGATAAAGATTCTCCATCCAATGATGAAGTATTTGCTTCCACTAGTCTTGATAAATACAAAAAAGCAAAAGATACCATCTTTTGTTTAGAGCTATAAAGTGGGCTTTTAAATCCTTTTCAAATGGTATATTAACATGTATTCTAAAACTTTCTTTATATCTATCACAGCTTTGAAGAAGATTTTCTTATATCAAAATTATCTCAAATAATACTGTCTTTTTAAAGGAAAAAAAATGGTGACACTGAGTCTAACTGACTAGCATTTTACCAGGGACTGAAAATCAAGTTTATTCTAGAGGGCACACAATTACTTCACACAGCATCTTAAATAACTTTCTGGTAGAAAAAGGGGAAAACGTTATTTTTAACTATATAATACATTGACGGTTCAAAAAACAGAATTACATAGAAAGGTACACATTATTCCCATCTGCTCTATCTACCTCACCACCCCCCAATCACTTTCATTTGGTTCTTGCACATTCTTCTGGTACTTTTTTCCCCAATATAAGTAGATAAAAATTTTAATTCTAATTATCCCCCCCCTTTTAACACTGAGGAAACACATTTTTTTAAAAAAATTTAAGACATTTATTTAGCTCCTTTGAAAAGTACAGTCTTGAAACATGAGAGGCCTCAATGATTTCATTTATTGGTGAATGCAATTGGTTCAAAATTTCTGTACAAGTTTTTAAAATTAAATAATGGTAAATCCACGTACTGGGAGCATAATGACAAGCTAGTTCAAATGTTTTTCTCTGATTTTTAATCTTTGAATAAGCCCAATTTTAAATCACTAATTTTGAGAAGATTTTTGTGAATTATTTTATGAATCTGTCCTCTAATGTTAGCTAGCTATAGTTCTTCTTTCACAGAAAGCATTTCTGATTAGTCTCATAATTCTTTGAGATTTTCTCATGTATAGAAGGATTCTGAACTGGTTAACCATATGTAAATAACTGCTGTTATGACACATTCTACTTCTAAGAAAGTTTCTGCAATAAAATTATTCTTAGGGTAAAAGCAAGGCTGTTCCACTTGATAACTTGCTGCTAAAAAAAAAAAAAAAAAAAGCAAGGCTGACAGCTCACAGAAAAACTTCCTCACAACAAATTGATGCACAGTCCCCAACATCCAACTCTGTCCCAATGGCATCCAGATGCCTCTGCCCACCACCAAGAGGGAAAAAACATCTATAGGCTGAACAAGGACACAAAACCCAATTCAACCATTCCCCAGATGTCAGGTGGAGTGGCTCATAAGGGTCACGGGATGCATGGACCAGTCTGAGGGGACAGCCATCCATCATGATGCACCCATGTACACAGCATCTTGCTCCCTATGGAAGTGGGTCACAGACTTGCAGGAGGACAGACCACTCCACAGTGTGCCAGTTTTCAGGAATATGGTTCTACCAGTCTTGGCTAGTTGTTAAAACATTCCATTGCGGGAAAGGAAACTGGAACCTCAGGAATCTGCATGCCCTTTTACACATGTTGGTCCACGCAAGGGGCACATGGCAAAAGCAGGGTGCAGAAGCCATGAGGGCCTCAGGGAAGCCGCCGGGAGCAGGAGCAAGGGGTGGCAGGGATCAGAAACAGGAGCAGATGGGTCAGAAACACTTTTAACTTAATAAAGACTTGCCTGAAGATCGGATTCGATGAGAAAAATCCCCAGCGCAATAACCGCATCTCTCCGTCGCTCATCCAACTGGAAGATCCCATGGAAATCTACTGGGCACATGCAAAGCAGCTTTTGGACCTAGAAAATAAGACCAAAAGGACACAGCTTCAGAAAATATAAGCGCATGTTCAGAATAAACCAGTACCACAAAAGCCCAGTGAATTGATATAACCAAAAGTCATTACATTTTTTTCAATTATAAGGTCACAAAAAGGACACCTCTAACTTCTGAAATGATCAAACACATTCTGAGGAACCTGGGTCCAAGAATCAAAATGATTTCTACACAGAGGAGGTGAAGCCAAATGGCTAACGTCTGCCTTTGGTGTCTGAGCCTGACCTGGTGCTGGTGGCACCCAGGCAAGTTACCCAAAACTACATACGGAAACCACACCTACTCTTAGGGCTCTTATAAAAATGAGATGTATGTAAAGACTGAGGACTGTGCACAGCACAGAGTGAGTGTTTCATGAACAATACCTATTGTTTCTGGATATGCCATAATAGTGGCCAGCAGAAGGCAAGCAAGCAATAAATCAGCAACTCACTGAATAAACAGAAAAACTAGGATTAGCTTCAAAAACAACCAGCAGCCAATGTCTGCTACAACACTAACATTTTGGATTTATTAAGAAGAGGAAAACAGGTGATGCTGATCTTAAAAATCTTTGCCACATGGAGCACTGAACAAAGCAAAGCAATCAGAAACACGAGAAGGACCTGTCACTGCGGCCCCAAATAAGAAGTCATTTACTGACATTCACATTACGGTCGTAGAAGATTTTATTAACCAAGAAAACCAAGTGAATGTACTGCTTGAGGCTTTTCCTAAAATGCGTTAATGAATTGCCACTGTAATTGTTTTTTAAAAAAGCCAGTTGCTTTAGTGTGCTTAGATTTTAAAAGGGCGGCACAGAACTGAAAGCAAAGCATCTGACAACCGAAAGAGAAGTATATTCTTTGACCTAGTAATTTCTCTTCTAGGAATGACCTTAAAGAAAATAATCAGAAACATTCAGGTCAGTGTTATTTATATTAATCTTTAAAACTTGAAACAATCTAAATATTCCACAACATGGGAAACGGATGTGGCTCAAGAGGTTCGGCGTCCGTCTACCATATGGAGGGACCGGGGTTCGATCCCTGGTACCTCCCGGTAAAAAAAAAAAAAAAAAAATATTCCACAACAGGAGACTAGTTAAATAAATTATGATTCAACCACTTGATGAAATAGAAGGTTGAACCTAATATTACAAAGACCTCAAAATGCTATTTACTAAGAATAAGTAATGACATGGAAAAATGCTCTAAATGTTCCATAAACCCATGAGAGGAATTATCTTAACTACTGCATAAAGAAAAAATAATGTAAGAAAACATATCAAAATGTTAACAGCTTGAGGGTAGGATGACCAGTGGTTTTACCTTTTTTCTTTGTGCTTTTCTGTATTTTCCAAAATATGTTCCATGGGAAAATACTGCTCATCAGGAAAAATATCCAGTAAATTAACCTAAGAAAATACATTTAGAAAAAAGTTCCATGCTCCTACGATTAAATGCTAAGGCAAAAGAGCATAAAGTAACAGACAAGATAGGAACAGAATTGCTAAATTCCCACTTTTCTTCAAGTATTCCTCCACAAGGAGAATGCATTTCACAATTAAAAGAATAAAATAAAACAAAGAGAGAACTACAGGCCAACCACAAGAGCTGAACATTTCAAGGACTCTGGTGACTTTCAAGGAGGGCACCAGGGATCACACCACATCTGGAAAGAACCAGTCAAGTCTTTCAAAGGATCCATGTAAACAAGAAAGACTTCTATCAGAATGAGTCATTGAGATTCAAAAATGTTGATTAACAAATGAATCAATATAGAACTAGAGGGAAGATTCTGAGGCCATGTCAAAGTCTGTGCTCTTCCCCCATCCTGTGAAATACTTTATCAACACCCTCTTCAGAAAGAAAGATAGATTCTGTCACACACACACCTGGAGGGTGAAGCTCATGTGCTAGACCAGAGACCCGCCAAAATTGGCACACCATCATCAATGCAGAAAAGATGAAATTGAACAAAAAGATAACTCATCAATATTCCCACATACCAGCCACAATCATACTTAAAATTTTTAGTCTTTTTTTTTTTTTTTAAAGATTTATTTTATTTATTTATATCCCCGTCCCCCCACCCCCCATTGTTTGCGTTTGCTGTCTGCTGTGTCCATTCGCTGTGTGCTCTCTCATCTTCTCTTTAGGAGGCACCAGGAAACAAACCTGGGACCTCCCATATGGGAAGAGGCGCTCAACTGCATGAGCCACCTCTGCTCCCTGCTTGTGTTTCTTCTTTATATCTCCTGATTACATCATCTTGTTGCATCAGCTTGCTGCACCAGCCCATCACACCAGCTGGCTGTCTTGCTTCTCTTCTCCAGGAGGCACCAAGAACCAAATCTGGAACCTCCCGTGTGGTAGGCAGGAGTGCAATCGTTTGAGCCACATCCACTTCCCTAAAATTTTACATAGTTTCACACCTAGTCCCCTCTGACCCTCCAGATTTCTTTTGGGATAGGGCAAGGAACGTGTTTTGCTTTTCTGGTATATATAGATAAATGTAATGATGCTCATTTTTCAGCAGAGTAAAATACCCGTGGACTTTGGAGTTAAACCTGGAGTCACATACACGCTCCAGCACTTCCCAGCTGGGGCACATGCTGAGCCTCAGCTTCCTGTCAGCTCAGCAGCCTTCACAGGGCTGTTCAGAGGAGACAATGTCATCGAGCATGCCACAAAGGCACAGTCATTACTGTAAGTCCGTAATCACGTAGTGTTACATGATGAACACCTTCCATATTCCATACTTCAATAACATTTTTCAAATGGCTATACAATCCAACAAGTTAATATGCCTTTAATTCATTCATTCTCCATTTACTGGGCAACTACTCCACGCTGGGCACTGCACCCAGGTGCTGTGGATGTGGAGTCAACAGGGCAGACAAGCATCCCCGCTGGGGATAAATCAGACAAATATCAGAGACATACAACACCTGGAACACTATTTTCAATGAGATGCCTATTAAATTAGGATCTGGTTAAGGAATCAGCCAGGCCAAACTGGGACAGAACATTCCAGGCAGAGGCCATTACGGCCAGCAGCACATTGGAAAAGGGAGAATAGAAACACCTGGAAGCCCAAGTGGCAAGAGCCATCCCTACAGGGCAATGCAGGCCAGGTCGGGAGTGGGGACTGTTATCCAATAGCAATGCTGGTACGCACACAGAGGCTTTAAAGACAGGGCTGGGGGCTCAGAAGAATCCCTCTGCTGCTGCAAGGAGAGTGGACTTTGAAGGACAAGAGTGAAAGCAGAGGCCAGTCAGTAGGCCAGGCAAAGATGGTGGTGAGCGGAATGGACACTGTCTTAGAAGGGAGATAAACAGACCAAGTCAGGGTATGTTCTGGATGAAGAGATTACAGGACTCGATGATGGAGGTGAGGCAGAAGTGAGGGAAACATTGTTTTAGATGCCTCTCAGGCACATTTTAATACTGCCAGTAGAAAGCATTCAAAGAAGGACATCCAGGATGATTCAAGGTCTAGAAACATTCTATACAAGAACCAGCTAAAGAAATGGAATGTTTAGGGAAGCGGCTGTGGCTCAATCAGTAGGGCTCCCGTTTACCATATGGGAGGCCCTGGGTTCGGTTCCCGGGGCCTCCTGGTGAAGGCAAGCCCGCCCGCACGGCGTGGTTAGCTGACCCAGCGAGCACAAGCAGCAAGGGGGGGATAAATGAATAAATAAATAAAATCTTAAAAAAAAAAAAAAAAAAAAAAAAAGAAATGGAATGTTTAGCCTGGAGACAATCAGGTTAAAGGTAAAGATGGTTGCTGTCTTCATGGATTTGAAGGGTTCCAGTAACATTAACTGCAACAACCATAATAATAATGGCTACCACACTATTGGGGCCACAATTATTTGTGTACTTACTTGAACTGTAAGCTCCTCAAGGACATAAATCATCTCTTATTATCTTTGTATCCCCACCCTCTACATTGGGGACGTGGATGAAAGGGGAGACAAAAAGACATGCTCACTGCCCCTGCCATCTTAGTTCTCGGCCAGACTCCATTCTGACTGGTGTTGACACGTTCTTCTCTTTCAATCCTGACCCTCCCCTATTTGGGGGGCTTCTACCTACCCATCCTTGTACTTGCCCCACAGGCCAGAAAGAAAACTAAATCCAAGGCCTCCTCGTTTCTGTAAACTTTAAGAACTGGATTTCCCCTCTCAGGGCAGGGTTTTTGGGCTTGGATTGGTTTTTGTATGTTCCTTTGTTTTTTGGGTATTACACTCTTGTCTGGAAACTGATACTCATGGTAGGCTAGGGATAAGAGCTCTGACAATATTCCAGAATGAAATTTTAGCATCACAAACATGTCTAAACTGACTGCCTATGAGCTGTCACTCTACCCTCTAGAAAGATCTGAAGGCAGCACAGCTTTCACTATCCATATCTCTTCTGAAGTAGAAGATCCAGGCTCTGGATTGGGTACCCCCCTTTTATTTCAAATGCCCAGAGGCACTCTGGGCTACTCTGAGTTCAGACCTTCCTCCATTTTCCTCCCGGGCGCCACTCAATTAAAAATATTTAAACAGGAATCATTTGTAACAATTCAGAAATCACTCTAGGGGAGCAGATGTGGCTCAAACAATTGGGTGCCTGTCTCCTACATGGGAGGTCCCAGGTTCAGTTCCCAGTGCCTCCTAAAGACGAGCAGATGCTGCAACAGCAAGATGCCACAACCTGCAGGGAGCAGAAGTGGCTCAAGAGGTTAGGCACTTGCCGCTCACATGGGAGGTCCTGGGTTTGGTTCCTGGTGCCTCCTAAAGAAGAGGAGCAGACAATGAGCAGACAGATGAGGGAGCCATCTCAGGGGGGTGAGGAATAAAATTAAAAAAAAAAAAAAAAAAAAAAAAAAATATATATATATATATATATATATACACACACACACACACATACTACATTTAACTGAGAAATGAATTTTTTATTCAACTGTTTTATTTTTAATTGTTTATATTTTCAATTATTAAATGTACAAAATAAAGTTGAAAAAAAAAGAAATATATATATATAAAAAAAGAAGTCACTCTAAAAGTTGTATACATAGGCTTAAAATGTGAAGGGGGGCTCAAGCAGTTGAACATCTGCCTCCCACATAGGAGGTCCCAGGTTCGGTTCCAGGTGCCTCCTAAAGACGACAATGAGCAAAACAACAACAACAAGCAGACAACGAGTCAAGAGATGAGGGAGCCATGGCGGGGGGGTGGGGGGGTGGGGATGAGAAGGGATGATATAAAAAATTGGTGTGGGAGGTGGGCAACATGGGAATCCCATTGGGTTCTGTGTAATATTTTAGGTAATCTAAGCACCTCTTAAAATATATTTATATATCTATAAATAACATTTTTGTAAGCAGATGCACATATATGCATATATATTTATATATCATTTTACAAATAATGGTATGTATTGTGAAAATTTTGATTTTTACCCACAATAAAAAATAAATAAATTAAAAAAAAAAAACTTAAGGAAACTCACTTTTGTAGAGGTCATTTAAATAAAAGAACAAAAGAAAAAAAAATTAATAATTAAACAACTTAAGAGATCTGTATAATGATTCAGTGATTTATGAACATTTATGACTTAATAGGAAGAACCTATGAATATGTTACCTTATGTGGCAAAGGGAATTTGCAGGTGGAATTAATTTAAGGACCTTGAGATGAAGAGATTATCCTGGATTATCTGGATGGGTCCAGAGTAATCACAAAGATCCTCAAAAGTAAAAGAGAGAGGTCAGGGTGATACAGTGTGAGAAAGACTCTTGACTCCCTGATGTCTTTGAAGGCAGCCACCAACCAAGGAATGCAGTGGCCTCTAGAAGCTGGAAAAGGCAAGGAAACAGATTCTTCCCCAGAGCCTCCAGAAAGGAACCCAGCCCTGCCATCATCTGGACTTTGGCCCAGTGAGACCCGTGTTGGACTTCTAACCTGCAGAGATATAAGGTAATACATTTGTGCTGTTCTAAGTCACTAAGCAGTAAACAAAATTTCAAGCTTGGACTGCCTATCAAGAAAGATAAAAATAAGTAATCAGATTACAGGTAATATTTATTATTTATTACCTTCTTTATTCTTTTCTGCATTATCTACATTTTCTATAATATACATTGATAACTTCAGAATCATAAAAAAATTTTTAAAATAGTAGGAACAACTTGGCTATTAATACAAATCTTTTCAAAAGAATAATAATGTTTATACTCTTAAACTCAGAAAATAAGAGCATATAATATTTCAATAAATAGAATCTGGGTAATCCAAGAACAAAGAAGTAACATAAAACTGAAGGAAAATCTAGGTCAAATAGGCCAAACAGAAGTTTTCTGTATATGAAGGTTCTAAAACTTCTCTAATTTCAACATCTTAATATCAGTAAATCAACTTCTACTTTTTTTTTTTTCCAGGTGGTACTGGGGATTGAACCCAGGACCTTGTACATGGGAAGCAGGCGCTCAACCACTGAAGCTATATCCGCTCCCTACCAACTTCTACTTTAATTAAATACAACTTCCTCAAGAGTCTCAATCCAAGTAAAAAAGCTTTTCTCTCTTTAATGGGACAAGATACACAGGTATTCCAGTCCTAAAACAACCACAGTTTCAATGAAAACCCAATAGAGACCTATGCAAGGAGATACCATCCAAAACAAGAGACCTGGGAGAATCAAGGTTCATCTCACAAAATTGTCCTGAAAATATTTCATAGCTCTGTGTAAATAAAAACCAAAATTATTAGATTGCTTCATTAGCAAAAAAAATGGAATGTGAAACTGAGCTAACCTTGGCCTAATTTCTATAAAGAAAAACAGAACACACACAAGCTCAACCACTGTACAGAAATGATGTTCACCTTGACTTCAGTCTGAGGACCACTAACTCCCAAATGTACACAGAATCAAAGACGTAAGGCTGGGAGTGGTCATACAGACGTAACTGGTCAAATGTCCACTTTCTGGCAGGTAAGGTGTCATCTTATTTTTCAGGCCAGGCAACTAGGCCCAGGCAGGTTAAGTATGTCTTAGGCAATAGGCTCTTGGCTAGGCCCTCTCTCAGCCATCTGTCTCTCCCTACTCTGGTATTTCTACCTCCAGTCCATTCCCTTTCAGTGGCTCCAACTGTCCAACGACCACTGAAAGCCCACACCCATCCTGGTGCTCAAGGTCCTCTCTAGCTTCTCCTGCATACCCAGGCACACCCATGAAACACTCACTTCTCCCTGTCTGACCTTTTCCATGGTTTTCACCCACCTGCAACATTTCATCCAACCTGCCTAATTGCCCCTAAAATAATTTTACCCATCTTTCAAGATCTATCTCAGAAGTCTCCTGCTTTTTGAAAATTTCCCAGATCCCATCAACCCAGTGTGATCTCTCCCATCACACCTCAGAACACCCCACAGAGAAGGCTGTACTTCTTGAGATAATGGCCTTCCTTCTATCTTAGCTTAGAGTTACTTATATATTTGTCTTATCTCTCCAAACCATAAACTCCTTGCAGACAGGACTGTGTCCTACTCATCCCTGTACCCACTATACCTTACACATTCTAGAAACTCAACTGAGTGGCAGAGTGGCACTAAAGGGGCCAATGTTACACAGCCATTTAATGAGGTAAGGAGGAGAGAAAAGAGGGACAGCACTACTAGAATCCAGGCTTCCTAGAGCAGGGTTTACTACGTGGGATAATTGTCATAAAATCTGTTCCAGGCACTTGGCACTAAATAAATACTTGTTACATCACTGAATAAACAGAGGGATGGATGGGTAGAATAATCAAATGAAATGATGTATAGTATACAACATCTCCCTCACAAGTCTTACAATCCACTGGAAGTTACAAAACTATAAAAGTGACACAACAACTAGTGAATGACACAAGGCAGAAATCAAATCATAGAGAGCCCTGAAAGCCTGGCACTAGTTTCAGGTTTTGATGTAAAAATGCCCTCAGAACCTGGGGCCCCAGCGAAAAAGATACCTGAAAACCTGAATCTGGGTCCTACAGAAGAAGTCTCACACCAGACGAGGGAGAACCAGTTCTGTGGGTGACATCCTCCAAATAATAACCACTAACATTTATTGAGCATTTATCACATGCCCTGCTGCTGGTCATTTAATCCCCACAATAATCCATTAGGTAGATATTATTAATTATCCCTATTCTGAAGATGAAGAAACTGAGATCAAGGTCCTAATGCACAATAAAGCTTTAACACTACATTTTTTTTTTTAATGAAAAAAAAAAATTTTTTTTTGAATAATTTTTCAGAATTTTACAGCAGACTTTAAAGGCAATTGTTTTTAGGGTTTTCAGGGGTATGGGGAGTAAAACCAGTCATTATAAAAGGTGATGGGAAGCAGATGTGGCTCAAGGGACTGGGCTCCCATCCATCATATGGGAGGCCCCGGGTTCGATTCCCTGGGCCTCCTGGTAAAGGCAAGCTGGCCTGCACGCCACAGAGAGCTGACAGCCTGCGCCGTGGAGAGCTGGCACAGCAAAATGACACAAAAAAGGGAGACGCAGAGGAGAGACAGTGAGAGACAGCAAATCAGGGAGCTGAGGTGGCTTAAGCAACTGAGTGCCTCTCCCCCACATCGGAGGTCCCAGGATCGGTTCCCGGTGCCTCCTAAAGAGAAGAAGAGAAGACAAGCAGACACAGAAGAACAGAAAGCAGACAGCGAGCACAGGTGGCAGGGCATGGGGGAATAAAAAAAAAAAAAGGTCACTTAGCACAGTATCTGACAGAGATGGTCAGGGTTACTCCCATTTAAAACAAAGATTCAGAGAGCTCTACCTACCACTTTGAGGAGATCAATAAGCCAATGACCCCAACACAGGGAGGCAAAAAAGGTAACTTAATTAGATTTTTAAAAGAACTCTTGATAAAACCCACGGCTATTAAAAATAAATACTATAACTAAATTTTTTTTTAATTAAAATTTTTTAAATTTGAGAAGTTGTGTTTACAAAACAATTATGCATACCATACAGGATTCCCATGCCTCGCCCTACCACCCTATATGATTTTTTAAATTTTTAACAAATCAACTTTATTGATACATATTAATAAAGCATAAATCAATTTTTTTATTTGATAAGTTGTGAGTTAACAAAACAATCATGCATACCACATAGGATTCTATACATCGCCCCACCACCAATACAAACCATTCTATTATTAATATCATGTATTAGTATTATATATTTGTTAATAGTTAATGAGAGAACATTCTCGTATTTGTACTACTAACCATAGTGGCTCTCAGTTTCATCCTAAAGTTGTGCTGTCATCAGCTCTGTCCATTTCAGAATGTTTTCATTAATCCAAAAGGAAAAAAATCCCATACCCCCCATCATTGACCCTTAGCACTGATCTAGTACCTTCTTTGCCAAAGCTGTAAAAATATTACAATATTATTGTTAACTATAGTCTATACTATATTTACTATTTAATATCTAATAAATATATATTAATAGTCTATATGTTAAATATATATTAATAGTCTATACAATTACTGTATTTTTCCCAAGTATTTCCATATTCTTAACCTTGTAATAGAGGAACATTCTTGTATTTATACTATTAACCACAATCATCATCTACCACAGAAATCACTGTTCTACAGTTCCTATATTATCCTCTAGCTTTCTTTTAACTGATATTAACCTACCTAGACTACCCCTTTCAGCTACAATCATGTTTACAAATCAGCAGTGTTGATTATACTCACTGTAATGTGTTACCAACAACTCTAACCATTTCCCTACACTTACAATTCCCTGTACATTCTACATACTTTCAACATCAGCTCTCTCTTCTCAATCCACATTCTATCTCCTAGTAACCTATATTCTATAGTTAACTCCACGAGTTTACTAATTGCATTTAGTTCATATTAGTGAGACCATACAGTATTTCTCCTTTTGTGGATAACTGAATTTTGACTCCCAAGGTGAGGAAATGCTAAACCAAGAAGAAAATAAGATTCCATCATGAGACATCTTCACCAAGTCCCCACGGTTTCCTGCTTCAACAGTGCTTGAACGGAACCTGGCATTTGCCCACCTCAGCTGGCTACTCCAAGCTAGCCCTCTGCCACATCCCCTCAATGGCCTATGACCACCCCAAGGCCCCACAGCCCCCTTTCCTCAGCTGCACACCATGACCCCCTAACAGATGCACCAGAATGACAAGCAGGATTCAGAGGCCACCAGATCAATCTGGAGACTATGCCTATGCCTTTTACATCTGTCTGTCTTACTACTTTGACCATGATGATGTGGCTTTGACGAATTCTGCCAAGTATTTTCTTCACCAATCTCATGAGTAGAGGGAACATGCCAAGAGATTTATGGACCTGCAGAACCAACGAGGGGGGCCAAATCTTCAGGATACCAAGAATCCAGAACGTGATGACTGGGAGAGCTGGCTGAATGCAATGGTATATGTGTGACACTTAGAAAAAAGGGAACCGCACAAACTGGCCATTGATAAAAATAATCCCCACTTGTGTGACTTCACTGAGACACATCAGTTGAACAAGCAGGGAAATCCATCAATGAAGTGAATGACTACATAACCAAGTTGTGCGAGATGGGGACCCCAGAATCTGGCTTGGCAGATTTGACAAGCACACCCTGGGAAATAGTGATGATGAGAGCCAAGTCTTAGGCTGGCTTCCCCAGAGACACAGAAGTGAACTTTTAGGGTCACCCCAGCAGTGTATGTCTTTTGGTTTTACCTTTATCTTTTTCTATAAAAGTGTCAGCAT
This sequence comes from Tolypeutes matacus, assembly GCA_026826555.1. Classification (NCBI taxonomy): domain Eukaryota; kingdom Metazoa; phylum Chordata; class Mammalia; order Cingulata; family Chlamyphoridae; genus Tolypeutes; species Tolypeutes matacus. The sequence continues at coordinate 2,162,267 of JAKSZT010054557.1, forward strand.
CCACCAGTTTCTCTCATTTGTACCATTCCTTCAAATAAAGTAAAATGCCATAACAAGTCTGGATGACTAAACAGAAAATTGGAAATGAGAATCAACCAGAAGATAGAAAATCTTTAAAAAAAAAAAAAAAAAAAAAAAAACTTTAAATGACAGAAGATAGGGTGTGGGTAAGGTACTTTGGTCAAAATAATCTAAGCATCTTTTAAAATATATTAAAAAAAAAAAAAGTACCACACAAATATAAAGTATCAACAATAGCAGAGTATATGTGAACATTGTACTTTTCCATGAATTATCTGTAATCCTGTAATGTTTCTAATGTAAAAATAATAATATTTCAAAATGTTATACCGACAGAAAAAATAAACTGCTTAAAAAAAAAAAAAAGAAAAGAAAGCTACAACAATAGCATCAAAAGCCGGCTAACGAAACGATTTTTAAAAGTGTACAACTTTTGTTATCTGAAACCTCTGGGAAGAGTCTTTCTAGAGAAACAAAATTCCCTGAGAACTAAAGATTAAACTTTAAGTACTAGTGGTAGTTTTTGTTAAAACTATGTTTATTTCTCTCCAATGTACTGCCTGCCTCCTTAATCAGAGAACACTGAACATAAGTTGACATTTTCTAGTGACTCAGAGGTATTATTAGAAACAAAGGTAACTGTGACATGATGTAGGGAATAGCATCTACTCCCACACACAGCCCTGGATTGTGCTTTCATTAAAGATGCCTTTTTGGCCACTTGCAGATGGGTGCAAGGCCATATGAACAATTAGCAGGGTGTTCTGCCACATTAATCATAGGCAACATTACACCTGCTAGTATGCTCAATTAGGAAGTCAAAAACTGGAGAACATTAACGGCAACAATCATTTCTTTTTTTTTTTTATTTTACGGGGAGGTCCCAGGGATCGAACCCAGGTCCCTCCATATGGCAGGCGGGATGCCCAACCATTTGAGCCACATCCGCCCCCAACAATCATTTCTTAAGCCTTGCTCATGTGCCTCAGAATGTGTGACACACTCAAGTGCACAGGTCTGAATCGTGGTGCACCTGTTTCAATGGACAACCAGGTAAGACAATTAAATAAAAGACATCCAGATTAGAAAAGAAGTAGAACGGGAAGCGGCTGTGGCTCAATCAGTAGGGCTCCCGTTTACGATATGGGAGGCCCCGGGTTCGGTTCCCGGGGCCTCCTGGTGAAGGCAAGCCCGCCCGCACGGCGTGGTTAGCTGACCCAGAGAGCACAAGCAGCAAGGGGGGGATAAATGAATAAATAAATAAATAAATCTTTAAAAAAAAAAAAGAAAAGAAAAGAAGTAGAACTATCTCTTTGCAGATAACATCATCTCATATACAGAAAATCCTAAGGAATCCATTAAAAAACTACAAGCAAAGTTGCAGGATAACAATATCAATGTACAAAAATCAACTGTATTTCTACACACTTGCAGTGAACAATCCAAAAGCGAAATGAAGAAAACAATTCAATTTACAATAGCATCAAAAAATAAATAAAATACTTATGGATAGGGAAGCAGATGTGGCTCAAGAGATTGGGTTCCCATCCACCATATAGGAGGTCCAGGGTTTGATTCCCAGGGCCTCCTGGTGAAGGAAAGCTAGCCCATGCGGAGGGCTGGCCTGTGCAGAAGTGTTGGCCCGCACAGAGTGCTGGCGCAGCAAGATGACGCAACAAAAAGAGACACAAAGGAGAGACAATGAGAGACACAGCAGACCAGGGAGCTGAGGTGGTGCAAGAGATTGAGTGCCTCTCTCCCACTCTGGAAGGTCCCAGGATTGGTTCTCTGTTGCCACCTAAAGAGAAGACAAGCAGACACAGAAGAACACACAGGTAACGGACCCAGAGAGCAAACAATGAGGGGGTAGGGGGAGATAAATATATAAATAAATCTTTAAAAAAGATTTATAAGTATAAAACTTATACTCTGAAAACTACAAAACATCACAGAAAGAAATTAAAGACCTAAATAAATGGAAAGACGTCTCATGCTTGTGGATCAGAAGACAATACTGTTAAGATAGCAACACTCTCCAAAATGATCTACATATTCAATACAATCCCTATCAAAATCCCAGCTAATGTCTTCACAGAAATTGACAAGCTGATCTAAAATTTACATTCAAGGCATGCAGAAGAGACAAAACAATCTTGAAAAAGTACAACAAAGTGAGAGGACTCACTCGTACCAATTTCAAAACTTAGTACTTACAGTCGTCAGGATGGACATATTGCCTAATAGAATAGAGTCCAGGAATAAACCCACACAATGGCCAGTTGACTCTGACAAGGGTGCCAAGACCATTCAGTGGGGAAAAAATAGTCTCTTCAACAAATGGTGCTGGGAATAAAGTTGGACTCCTACCTCATACAATATAAAAAATTCACTCAAAATGAATCAACTACCTAAATATAAGAGCTAAAACCATGAAACTCTTAAAAGAAAACAGAAGTAAATCATCATGACTTTGAATTTGGTGGTGAATTTTTATACATGACGCCAAATTTTTGAGCAAAAGAAAAAAAAAATAGATACATTGGACTTCATCAAAAAGATAAATAGCGGGGTCAGATGTGGCTCAACTGGTTGGGCGTCCGTCTCCCATATGGAGGGACCTGGGTTCAATTCCCGGGACCTCCCAGTAAAAAAAAAAAAAAAAAAAAAAAAAAAAGATAAATAGCCAACACATTAAAAAATGTTCAGCATCATTAGTCATTAGGGAAATGCAAATCAAAACCACAATAAAAAAACCACTTCACACACACAAGGTTGGCTATAATAATAATTATAATAATAATAAAAATGGGGGAAGCAGATGTGGCTCAAGTGATTGGACTCCCATCTACCATATAGGAGATTCCTGGGGCCTCCTGGTGAAAAGTGAGCTGACCCAAGTGGAGAGCTGGCCCATGCGGAGTGCTGGCCCGTGTGGAGAGCTGGCGCAGCAAGATGATGCAACAAAAAGAGACAGAGAAGAGAGATAGTAAGAGATGCAGCAGACCAGGGAGCTGAGGTGACGCAAGAGATTGAACACCTCTCTCTACTCCGGAAGGTCCCAGAATTGGTTCCCAGTGCCGCCTAAAGAGAAGACAAGCAGACACAGAAGTACACACAGAGAGCAGACAGCAAGAGCAAAACAACGAGGGGGTTGGGGGGGAGATAAATAAATCTTTAAAAAAAAAAAAAAAAAAAAAAAAAAGGTGCACTGGAAGGATGCAGAGAAACTGGAACCCTTCTCCATTGCCAGTGGGAACGCGGAATGGTTCAGCTGCTGTGGGTCCACAGAATTACGATATGACCTGGCAATTCCATTCCTGGGTATATTTCAATTTCAAATAATTGAAAACAGGGACTTGAACAGATATTTGTACACCAGTGTTCAAAGCAGCATTATTCACAATAGCCAAAAGGTAGAAAGAGCCTAAATGTCCATCAACAGATGAATGGGTAAATAAACTGTGATGTATACATAGAAGAAGAAAGAAGAAATGAAGTCATGAAGCATATGACAACATGGATAAACCTGGAGGACGTTATATTGCATTAAACAAGCCAGACACAAAAAGACAAGTACTGTATGTTCGCTATTATGAACTAAATATATATTGTAAACTCATGGAGTTAATAACTAGAATACAGGTCACCAGAAAATACAATGTGGTTAGAGAATGGAAAGCTGAGGGTTAATCTGTGCAGAACTGGTAAAAAAAAAAAAAGGTTTGTAAATGTCTGGAAATGAATAGAAATGGTGAAAGCACATCACAGTGTTCTTAACAAGTAGTGCTAATATATGGGGTATGACAGTGGTTGAAAGGGAAAGTCTTAGGTCATATATATTGCTAGAAGGAAAGCTAAAAAATTTAACATGGGGCTGTATAGCATAGTGAACCTCATGTGAAATATGAATATGGATAATATTACATATATAAGTCTGTTTTTCTTTGAAATTGGAATAAATGTATGTTAATGTTAAAAGATGTTACTATCAGGCAAAAATACAACCAAAGCAAAATATGGATTTATACAGTAGTGTATAGGAATATATTAATAATCTTCCATTAAGGGTTATAAAAAAAAAAGGAAATATGCTAAGGGAAAGAAATTGGAAACCTATTGCTTGACTCCATCTATACAAAATATAAATACAAATAAAACCTTGCAGGGTGTCTGGTGTTAAGTGAGAGCTTTGATTAGAAAGGAGTAGAACCCTGAGGACTGGAATGAAGACATATAGGTTGATGATGGGGACAATGAAACCCTAAATTCTGCTAAGACTTTGCCAAATAAACCTGTAATGGTCTGCCCTGAGGAGACCACCCAATGTCAAGCTTTCATCACCCAACCTCCATCCTGCCCCAAGGAGTCAAGACCTTCTCCCTGCCCTGAGAAGGTACCACCCAACCTTAAGTCTGCACTGTCTAATCTCCAGCCTGCCCCAAGGAGTCCCAATCTCCTCCCAGCCCAGAAAAAAACCATCATCCAATCTCCACCCGGCCCTGAGGAGTCTGCCATCCAACCCCCACCTGAAGAGATTAATCCTGTCTCATGGCAAGAGAATGCCCTGAAGGAATTAGCTTGCTAAACATTTCTAATTCTTCTCCAAACTCATCCCCACCAACCCTCTTCTCTTCCAGACCTATAACTAGATTAATATGACAAGCCCCCAAAGGTGAAGAACAAAGTGTTACCCATGAGGAAGTATGCTATACTCTAAAAGAACTGCATGAGTTTTCCAATTTATATAGAAAGAAATCAGGAGAATATGTGTGGGAATGGATATTAAGGGTATGGGATAATGGTGGAAGGAATATAAAGTAGGATCAGGCTGAATGTATTGATATGGGCTCACAAAGCAGAGATTCTGGATTCAGTGTTGTAACTCAAGGAGTTAGAAAGGGCTCTAACAGTTCGTTCGGGTGGCTGGCTGAAACATCAACCAAAAGATGGCCTACAATGCCTGAAGTCGAGATGCCTGATTTACCCTGGTATACTGTAGATGAGGGGATCCAAAGGCTTAGAGATTGGAATGCTAGAATGGATTCACCATTTAAGACCTGTCTACCCACGCAGTAATATCCAGAGGACACCTTCTACCAGACTGTGAGGAATAAATTTGTGAGACTAGCTCCATCGTCCCTGAAAATCTCTGTAGATGCTCTTCTCTGTAAGTCAGATATTATGTGGGAACTGCTATCATGGAACTAGAATCCTTAAACACTGTAGGGATGATCAGATCCCGGGTTGGCAGAAGCCAAGAAGCAGCAATGAATCGCCAGACATGGTGGGCGTGGCTCCCACAATGAAAGGCAGACTCAAAGCAGCAATCAAGAGAGTCTGAGTCACATAGACCTATGGTGTTGGCTAACAGATCATGGAGTACCAAGAAGTAAAACAGATGGGCAGTCTACTAGATTCTTACTTGATCTGTATAAGCAGAAGAGTTCTAGGTCAAGTGAACAAAACCCTAACTTGAATTACAGAAACAGAGTCATGGCCCCTTAATTAACTCCCAGACATGAGACAGTTTACAGATCCAGACCCCTTGAATGAGGGGAAGGCCAGGTCTTGGGGAAGGATCCCGTTAACTGCCAAAATTTTCTATTGTTGCTCTTACTCCCAGTTTTCTATAAAGAGACCTTTTACAAGGGTAACTGTACATTGGAAGATCAGACATTTCAGGGATTATTAGACAATAGCTCAGAAGTGACATTAATTCCAGGAGACCCAAAATGTCACTGTGGTCCACCAGTCAGAGTAAGGGCTTATGGAGGTCAGGTGATGGATGGAGTTTTAGCTCAAGTCCGTTTCACAGTCGGTCCCGTGGGTCCCCAGACCCATTCTGTGGTTTTTCCCCAGTTCCAGAATATATAATTGGAATAGATACACTCAGTAACTGACTGAATTCCCACATTAGATCCTTGACTTGTGGAGTGAAGGCTATTATGACAGAAAAGGCCAAGTGGAAGCCACTGGAACTGTCCCTACCTAGCAAAATAGTAAACAAAAAGCAATATCAAAAAAAAAAAAAAAAAAAAGGGAAGCTGTGGCTCAATCAGTAGGGCTCCCGTTTACCATATGGGAGGCCCCGGGTTCGGTTCCCGGGGCCTCCTGGTGGGGGCAGGCCCGCCCGCACGGCTTGGTTAGCTGACCCAGCGAGCACAAGCAGCAAGGAGGGGATAAATGAATAAATAAATAAAATCTTTAAAAAAAAAAGGAAAAAAAAGGGGGATAGCCAATGTAGCTCAAGTGGTTAAGCACCTGCTTCCCATATATGAGGTCCTGGATTCACTCTCTCATTGGGGAGCAGATGTAGTTCAGTGGTTGAGCACCTGCTTCCCATGTACGAGGTCTGAGTTCAATCCCTGGTACCTAAAAAAAAAAAAAAAGCAATACCGGATTCCTGGAGGGATTGCAGAGATCAGTGCCACCATCAAGGATTTGAAGGATGAAGGGGTGGTGATTCCCACATCTCCATTCAAGTCTCCTATCTGGCCTGTACAGAAAACAGATATATCATAGAGGATGGCAGTAGATTATCATAAATTTATCCAGGTGGTGACTCCAAATGCAGCTGCTGTTCCAGATGTGGTATCATTGCTTGAGCAAATCAACACATCCCCTGGTATCTGTATATGCAGCTATTGATCTGGCAAATGCTCTGTTCTCAAATGCTGTTAGTAAGGCCCACCAGAAATAGTTTGCTTTCAGCTGGCAAGGCCAGCAGTATACCTTCACTGTCCTGCCTCAGGGGTATATCAACTCTCCAGCTCTATGTCATAATATTGTTTGCTGGGACCTTGATCATCTCTCCCTCTCGCAAGACATTAAATTGATGATATCATGCTGATTGGATCTAGTGAGCAAGAAGTAGCAATTACTCTAGACTTTATGACCAGGAAAGAGGCACAACACTTAAGTTGGTCTCTTCAAATTCTGGAGACAACATATGCCTCATTTGGGTATGCTACTCCGGCCCATTTGCTGAGTGACCAGAAAAGCTGCTAGTTTTGAATGGTGACCAGAACAAGAGGCGGTTCTGCAACAAGTCCAGTCTGCTGTGCAAGCTGCACTGCCACTCGGACCATAAGATTCAGCAGATCCTTGCTAGAAGGAACCTCTGTGAAATATGAGGTGTCAGTGGCAAATAGAGATGACATCTGGAGCCTTTGGCAGGCCCCTATAGAAGAATCACAACACAGATCCTTAGGATTTTGGAGCAAAGCCTTGCCATCCTCTGCAGATAACTATGCTCCTTTTGAGAAACAGCTTTTGGCCTGCCACTGGGCCTTAATAGGGACTGAATGCTTAATCATAGGTCGCTAAGTTACCATGAGACCTGCATTGCCTATCATGAGCTGGGTATTGTCTGACCCACCAAACCATAAAGTTGGGCATGCACAGCAGCACTCCATCATAAAGTGGACATGGTATATACAAGATAGGGTTTGACTGGGTCCTGAGAGCACAAGTAAGTTACACGAGGAAGTGGCCCAAATGCCCATGGCCACCACTCCTGCCACAATACCTTCTCTTTCCCAGCCCACAGGTAAGGCCTCTTGGGGAGTTCCTTACTATCAGGAAACTGAGGAAGAGAACACTTGGGTTTACAGATAGATCTGCACAATATGCAGTTACCACCCGAAAGTGGGCAGCTGCAGTACTGCAGTCCCTTTCTGGGATGGCCCTGAAGGACACTGGTAAGGGCAAATCCTCCCAATGGGCAGAACTTTGAGCAGTGCACCTGGCTGTTCATTTTGCTTGGAAGGAGAAATGGCCAGAGGTATGTTTACACACTGATTCATGGGGTGCTGCCAATGGTTTGCTGGATGGTCAGAGACTTGGAAGGAACATGATTGGAAAATTGGTGACAAAGAGATCTGGGGAAGGGAAGCGGCTGTGGCTCAATCAGTAGGGCTCCCGTTTACCATATGGGAGGCCCCGGGTTTGGTTCCTGGGGCCTCCTGGTGAAGGCAAGCCCGCCCGCACGGCATGGTTAGCTGACCCAGCGAGCACAAGCAGCAAGGGGGGGATAAATGAATAAATAAATAAAATCTTTAAAAAAAAAAGAGAGATCTGGGGAAGAGGTATGTGGACAGACCTTTCTGAGTGGGCAAAAAACATGAAAATATTTGTGTCCCACATGAATGCTCACTAGATGGCAACTTCAACAGAGGAAGATCTTAATAATCAAGTGGATAAGATGACCCACTCTGTGGCTAACACTCAGCCTCTTGCCCAATGGGCTCACTCATGAACTAAGCGGCCATGGAGGTAGGGATGGAGGTTATACATGGGCTCAGCAATGTGGATTTCCCCTGACTAAGGTCGACATGGCTATAGCCACTGCTCAGTGCCCAATCTGCCGGCAGCAGAGACCCACACTCAGTCCCTGATATGACATCATTCCCCAAGATGATCAGTCTGCTACCTGGTGGCAGATTAATTACACTGGACCACTTCCATCATGGAAGGGGCAGCAATTTGTTTTAACTGGAATGGACCCATACTCCAGGTTTGCTTTCCCGGCATGCAATGCTTCTTCCAAAACTACCATCTGTGGACTTACTGAATGTCTCATCCACCACCATGGTATTCCACACAGCATTGCTTCTGATCAAGGAACCTACTTCACAGCAAAATGATGCATGGGAATGGGCATATACTCATGGAATTTATTGGTCTTACCATGTTCCCCATCATTCTGAATCAGCTGGATTGACAGAACGGTGGAATGACCTTTTGAAGACTCAATTACAGCGCTGGCTTGGTGGCAATACCTTGCAGGGCTGGAGCAGTGTTTTACAGGAGGCTGTGTATGCTCTAAATCAGCATCCTCTCTATGGTGCTGTTTCTCCCATAGCCAGGATTCAGGGGTCCAAAAATCAGGGGGCAGAAATGGGAGTGGCACCACTCACTATTACCCCTAGTGATCCAGTAGGAAAACTTTTGCTTCCTGTCCCTGCAACCTTAAGCTCTGTTGGTCTACAGGTCTTAATTCCAAAAGAAGAAGTGCTTCCACCAAGGAACACAACAATGATTCCATTGAACTGGAAGTTAAGACTGCCACCTGACCACTTTGGGCTTCTCGTGCCTCTGACTCTACAGGCAAAGAAGGGAATTACTATACCGGCTGGGGTGACTGATCTTGACTATCAAGGGGAAATAGCACTGCACCAACACAATGGAGGTAAAGAAGAATTTGCCTGGAATACAGGAGATCCTCTAGGGCGTCTCTTAGTACTACCATACCCTATGATTAAAGGCAGTGGAAAATTGTAACAACGCAATCCAGGGCCCAGAATCTTCAGGAATGAAAGTTTGGGTTACCCCACCAGGCAAAGAACCACGACCAGGTGAGGCGCTTACTGGAGGTAAAGAGAACATAGAATGGATAGTGGAAGAAGGTACTGATAAATACAAACTTCGACCGCATGACCAATTACGGAAACGAGAACCATAACAGTTATGAATATTTCTTCCTTGTTTTGTTATGTTTATATATGCACATAAAACAACTATCTTTTTCTTCACTAACCTTTCCCCTTGTCATATGACATAAGTCGTATTAGTTTCATGTCATAGTATACAAGGATGTCAAGTTTAAGAGTGAATATTACCAAGGACTTACACCCTATTCTGGAGGGATTTAGTGCATTTCCAGTTGTACACAGGACAGCTCAATATTGTTAGGCAGAAATACACACACACATACATATTTAAATGTTTTTATTTAGAAACTAAGTATGGTTTAAGGTGACGTGTGTGGCTGTCAAGTTGACAAGGAGTGGATTGTGATGGTAAGGCTAATGTGTCAACTTGGCCAAGTAATGGTGCCCCCTTGTTTGCTCAAGCAAGCATTGGGCTAATTGTAATACAAGGGCATTTTGTGGACTTTAATCATCAGTGAGTTGATTGTATAGATGGCTGGTTACATTTATCATCAACTGAGGAGATCGCCTAAAGCAATGAGTGATATCTCATCCAATCAGTTTGAAGGCCTTAAAAGGGGAGTGATTTCAGCTTTCAGGGAGCGAATTCCCATCTTTATTTCAGACACACAGCGTCTCCTGGGGAACTCATCAAGGACATTCACTGGAACCCCTGGTTTGCAGCCTGCCCTATGGAATTTGGACTCATAGTCATATGAGACAATTTTATAAAATCTCATACTATTCACAGACATCACCTGTCAGTTGTTTCCTTAGAGAACCATAATTAATACACCTATCATGTATCCTTTCACTGTAATAAAATTTAGCCATGAGTACAATTATATGCTAAGACCCATAAGTTCTTCTAGCAAATCACTGAATGTGTGGGTGATCTTGGGAACCCTCTGAAAAAGAAAGGAATCCTGAAATGAGAGATGATGGAACTGGCAGACAAGGACATTATAACAGTCATTATAACTGTGTTCAAGAATTTAAAGAAAAGCATGAGTATAACATAATCAACTAGAATTTGTGGAGATGAAAAATGCAATTTTATATCAAAAATTTACTACCTGGGATTAACAGAAGACTGGTGAATTTGAAGACACAGCAATTGAAACTAGTCTAAATGAAATACAGGGAGAAAAAAAGACTGGGAAAAAAAATGACCAGAGACACAGCAATATGTAGGACAATACCAAATGGTCTAACATATAATGTAGAAAGGGAAGGAGGGGAAGCGGCTGTGGCTCAATCAGTAGGGCTCCCGTTTACCATATGGTAAACGGCGTGCTTAGCTGACCCAGCAAGCACAAGCAGCAAGGGGGGGATAAATGAATAAATAAATAAAAATCTTAAAAAAAAAAAAAAAGAAGGGGAAGGAGAACAGAAAAAAAAAAAAATACTGGGAAGAATAATGGCAAAAATGTTTCTGAATTTGATAAAACTGTAAGCCCATAGATTTGAAAATCTCAATGAACTTCATATGGTATAAACAGAAAGAAAACCACACCAACAAATATCAGAATCAAATTTCTGAAAATCAATGATAAAGAAAAAAAATCCTAAAAACATTCAGAGGGAAAAAGGCCCATTAGACACCAAAACAAAACAAAACCATGGAAAAAATTGACTACAGTCTTCTTTCTAGTCAGAAACCATGTGAGTCTGGAAGATAATAAAATGACAACTTTCAAATGCTAAAATAAAAGCATTTAACCTAGAATTCTATATTCAGCAAAAATGAAGATCAAAAACTTTTTTCAGACAAACAAAAGGTGAAAGAATTCATCACTCTAGCAGAACTGTTCCCTAATAAATGCTCAATGATATCAGATGTAAATTCAAATCTACATAAAGGATTGAAGAGAACTGAAAAGTATAAAGATGTGAATAAGTGTGTTTTTCACATTTTTAATCTTTGAAAGATAATTGATTATTTAAAGCAAACATGATAACATTGCATTGTGGTGTTTATAACATAGATGTAAAATCTATGAAAATAGCACAAAGGATGGGGTAGAAATGGAAGTATAAAGTTGTAAGGTTATTACACTATAAGTGAAGTGGTATAATGCTATTTGAAGGTAGACAGTAATAAATTAAAGATGGATATTTCAATCCAAGAGCAACCAATTTTAAAAAAGGGAACACTACCAAGCAACAGTAGAGATAAAGCAGCATATTAAAAAAAAAAAAAAAAAAAAAAATCCAAAAAGAAGAAAAGGGAAACAAAAAACAGATGGGATAAAAAGAAACAAATGCCAAAATGGTAGGTTTCAATCCAACCTTGGAAATAATTACATGAAATGTAAATGGTCTAAAAGGCTGAGGCTGTCAAACTGGACAAAAAAAGAAGACAATTTGTTGTCTGTATTAGTCAGCCAAAAGCGTACTGATACAAAGTACCAGAAATCTGTTGGTTTGTTTTATAAAAGGTATTTATTTGGGGTGGAAGCTTACAGTTACAAGGCCCTAGAGTCCAACTCAAGGTTACTTCCTTACCAAACTCTGTTGCCATGTGTTGAAGAAAGATGGCAGGCGACATCTGTGGGGGTTCAGCCTTCCTCTTCCCTCTTATGGCTCCATGGGTCCAGATTCTTCTGATCTCAGCTGTAGGCTGGCATAGGGCTCAGCTGCTCTGGTCTCTTCACAAGGTCAGCTGTAAACTATCAGGTGCATAGCTCATCCTCTTCTTTGTCTATGGAGTTCCCTTCCTCTTTCTGCTTCTGTGTTCTTGATTGAGCGTCCATTTATATAGCCCACCAAGGGGGCAGGGACTCAATTCTGAGTTGCCCTAATGATGTGGCTGAATTAAAGCCCTAATCTTAACATAATTTAATCAAAGACATCTCAGCTGAATCTAATACAATCAAAGGTTATCACACCCAGAAGAATAGATCAGTTTACAAACATAATCTCTCTTTGGAATTCATAAGTAATCTCAAACTGCCACACTGTCTATAAGAAAATCACTTTAAATGTGAAGACACAGGTTAAAAATAAACAGATGGATAGGGGACGGATGTGGCTCAAATGGTTGGGTGTCCGTCTCCCATATGGAGGGCCCCAGGTTCGATCCCCGGAACCTCCCGGTAAAAAAAATAAAAAATAAAAAAAAATAAACAGATGGGAGAATTTATACCAAGCAAACACTAAATGCAAGGAAGCAGAGTTAATATCAAAGTAGATTTCAGAACAAGAAATACTACTAGGAATAAAGAGAAAATTTTCATTAAGACATAACAATTGTAAATGTGTTTGCACCCAAAAATCAAGCTTCAAAATAAATAAAGCAAAAACTGACAGAACGCAAAGGAGAGACCAACAACTCCATACTTATGGTTGGAGACTTCAACATTCCTCTCTAAATAATTGACAGAATTAGCAGACAGAAAATCAGTAAAGGCATTAAATACCCGAAACCAACCTGACCTTACTGATATGAAACTTCACCAGACAAAAGTAGAATACACATTGTTTTCAAGTACACTTGGAACATTCATGAAGATACACCTTTCATATGTTGAGCCACAAAATAAGTCTCAATAAATTTTAAAAGGTTGAAATCAGAGTATGTTGTCTGATCACAAGAGAATTAAATTATAAATGAATTACAGTAAAATACCTATTTTTTTAAAACCTACATTTTTGGAAATTAAATACTCACTTCTACATACCTCTGGGTCAAAGAAGAAATCATAAAGGAATTTAAAAAATATTTTTAACTGAATGAAAAAGATAAACAGCATATCAAAATTTGTGAGATGTAAAATAGATAAATTTATATCTTTAAATGCTTATTTTAGAAAAGAAGAAAGGTCAAATTTTCTATTATCCTATAATTATGTAAGTTCTCCCAAAAGATCTATTTTCCTAAATGAGAAAAGACATCCAGAAAAACAAAACTTAGCACTCATCTAAATATAATTTTTAAAAATCTATTTAAAGTAATTTAAAAATATTTCTATCTACATGTTCATTTTAATTGACATTTTATTTTACTTTATTATTAATATTCCTAGTTCCTCATCAATCTCCCAAAAGCTATTAAACTGTTAAGTTGCTCTTAGGATCAAGTACAAAACCCTTCCCATGACCTGCCCTGGGTTATCGAGCCCTGCCTAATTCTCCAGCCTATTTTTATATCCCAAGCTGCAATCATTATAGCCTTTAAAATCATCAAATGAGTCAAAACATTTCCTAGCTCTGGGCATTTGTACAAGCTGTATCTTCTGCCACAGGTATTCTTTTGTCCACACTTTAGACAGGAAAAAAAAAAAAAGAAGTAGCTAACTTCTTTTCATCCTTCAGTTCTCTCTGTGTAAAGCCTTCTCTGATCTCAACATGAATCAGGACCCCAGGTTATCTCTCATCACACCATATACTTTTTTTTTTATTAGCTGACCTTTAAATATTTTTTAAATTAATTTTATTCACATATATTCCATATCCCCCAAACATACACTCCCTCCCTCTTCCTCCCTCTCATTCCCTGCAACTTACTGTCTCTGTGAATTTGCTATTTCTAGACATCTTTTATGAGTAATATCACACAATATTCAATCTTATATGCCTTGCTTATTTCACTGAGCATAATGTATTCCAAGTTCTTCCATGTTGCATGTATCAGAATTCATTCTTTCTTATGGTCAAATAATATTCCATTGTGTGTATGCACCACATTTTGATTACCCATTCATTTGCTGATAGACACTTGGGTTGCTTCTTCTGTTTGGCTATTGTGAATAATGCTGCTGTAAACACTGGAATCTGTTTGCGCCCCTGTTTTCACTTTCTTTGGGTATATACCTATAAATGGAACTGCAGGTCATATGGAATTCTATTTTTAACTTTTTGAGGAACCACCACTGTTTTTCACAATGGCTGCACCATTTTACATTGCAATTGACAATGTATTAGAACTCCAATTGCTCCACATCCTCTCCAACGCTTGTTTCTTTTCTTTGTTGTTTTTTTTTTTAATAATAGCCATTCTTGGGGAGCAGGTGTGACTCAAGCATTTGCATGCTTCCCACATGGGAGGTCCTAGGTTTGGTGCCTGGTACCTCCTAAAAACAAACAAACAAACAAACAAACAAAAAGTAAGCAAACAAATGAAAAAACCAACTCAGGGGAGCCAATGTGGCTCAGTGGTTGAGCACTGGCTTCCCCATATGAGGTCCCAGTTCAAGCCCCCGCCCCACAAAAGGCCAAGCATTCCTCAAAAATGCCAAGCTACACAGAGGAGGAAATACAAAAAAATGAGTAGCATATAAATAAGCAATTAGGAAAATGAACTGCATAGATAAATTTCAGCAATTAAAACCAATGATGGGAATAGCTGCTGGTGGCAGGGATTAGAGGCAACCTCATCAATGGCTGCAAACTGCAAACACAGAGAAAAGAGACTGCAATAAGAAGCCAGAAATGGAATAGCTCTGCTCTCTGGGGGAGCAAGCAGCTAGCAACACACCAATTCTGAGACCACTAAGGACATCAATATAAACAATGTAGCCATAATAATCTTCCTAAAGTCTGATGGGGTCCCATCACTCCTGGACCCAAAAACATGCAAAGACTCCTCCTCTGCATCATCAATTAAATCCAAACTAGGCACCTAAGACTCTCCAATATGAGGATGCCCACTGCCTTTTCCATTTCATCTCCAGCTTTCCTTTATTTTTTTTTAATTCCTTTTCTTTAATTATTTTTTAAAGATACTTAGATTACATAAATATTACATAAAAAATGTAAGGGATTCCCATATCCCCACTCCCTACCTCTCCCACACTTTCCCACATTAATAACATCCTTCATTAGTGTGGTGCATTTGTTAAAATTGATGAACAAATATTGGAACATTGCCATTAAGTATGGATTATAATTTTCATTATAGTTTAAACTCTTTCCCGCACAATTTTGTAAGTTATGACAAGATATATAATGGCTTGTATCTGTCATTGCAACATCATTCAGGACAATTCTAATGTCCCTAAAATGCCACCATATTACACCAATTTTTCCCTCTCCCTCCCCTCAGAAGCTCCAGTGGCCACTTCCTCCACATCAATGATAAAAGTTCTCCCATTGTTAGAATAACAATAAGTCTATAGTAGAACAATAGTAAGTCTACTCTAGCCCATTGTTCATTCCCCAATACTGAGGATTCTGGGATGGTGATGCCCATTCCACCTCTAATTGAGAGGGGGCTTAGATTCCATGGGGCAGAGGGATGGGACTATCTTTCTTGCAGTTGTAGACTCTCTCTGTTCCTTGACATGGTCATTGTTCATCATCATCTCCTTGTTAGTTGTCCTTGGTGAATCCAATGGACTGGAGAGCAGGTGTTGCAGCTCTGTTGAGATTCAGGGCCTGACTGGCACATGGAAAGCCCAAAGATTTAAGTCTCTTGGACATAAACCTATCAACTCTAGTACTAACTATAGGTTCAAATAGAAGGGACAGAAGAGCCAGGTGTAGGGAAACCATGACTGAGTCTAACTCTGTCATACTGGGGAGCATAAGTTCCAAAGAAGGGCCCACTGGCAGGGCGCAAAACTCCTGAGCTATCAGCCCTGCCTATAGTGTCTGGATGTCTCCAGAGTCCTTAAGAGCCCTGCTATTTGAGGCAAGATTTACTGTGGCAGTCAATTGGATCCTGCTGAGACATGCATAAGCATAACCTCTGGAATGACCTCCTGACTCACTTTGAAGTCTCTTAGCCATATAAACTCATTTGTCTTTATCCTTTCCCCCTTTTGGTCAAGGTCTTTTTCTAGTTGCATTGCTAGTTTGTGCTTGGTAGTAATCCCTCAGTGCCAGAGAGGTTCATTCCCAGGAGTCATGTCCCATGCTGGGGGGGGGGGGGAGGTAATGCATTTATATGCTGAGCTTGGCTTAGAGAGAGGCCACATTTGAGCAACAAGGAGGCTCTTAGGAGGTTAACTCTTAGGCAACCTATAATACTAGGCTAACTTTCTATTTCAAAAGAAAAGGTTCATAAGTACAGCACAGTCATCAATATCAAGGGCCCATCAATGGTCCATCCTCCTTCACTAATCATTGCCCCTGTACTCAGGGGATTCTTTCCAGCTTCCCTTTAAACATACCATTTCTGCCAATCTATTTTACCTGTTGTTTCTCATTCTCTTCCTGTCCTTTGCTCTCTGTTCTCTCAACAGACATGAAAGGATCTTCCCTCACCAACTGCTCAGCATTTACAAATGTCCACCATCATCATTCCCCAAGCTTCCCTATTTAAACTCCCAACTGAAAGTAACCTTCCATCAAGTGCCCACAACATATTCACTTGCTTAGAGCATTTTCCATGCTTCCATCTTATATTACATTATTTACATACCTGTCCAGAGCAACCACGAACAGGTTTGGGGACTAAAGAAAAAAGTATCTGCCCCTCCCACCCCAACCCAGAAAAGTACAAAACAGCTAAATATCTTCCCAGGGAATTTCTTCTGTGAAGTCACAGAGTCAGCCACAGACTTCTTTCTGAATGAACAATGGCTACCCCCATATCTATCACTGCCACTACTAAACTTTAAGTAGGAACTCACAGTTCTGAGAGTAGGAACTGTGTGCACACCTAGCAGACCCAACTATAGAAAATAAGCTACCTAGAACAGGCATATCTAGGACTCAGTATTAAGCAACAGGAATATAAGTATAAACAAAGTACTGCATTCAAGTTTTCACACAGCAGAAAAAAAGAACAGAGCGATTTCACATGATTCTAGTGCTTTTGACAAATGGTTTTCGTTTGTTTAGTTTAGAATATAACACCATGAACCATGGTCAGATATTGGTATCTTACTATCAAAAGAGTAAGGTATCTTTTCGTGCTTACTGAGTTGGCAGGGAAAAATAAAATAAAATCCAACCCTGATGAAGCTGTAGACAAATATGCACAAAGATGTATTGCTGATGCTATCATAATTAAGTACAATTCTTTGATAACATACATCAAGATCCATCTACAGTTTAGTACGAGGAAATAATTCAGAAGACAAAAAGGCAGGTGGACAAGGAAGCGGATGTGACTCAGAAGACTGAGCTCCTGCCTACCACATGGGAGGTCCATGGTTCAGTTCCCAATGCCTCTTAAAGAAGACAGCGAGGGAAGCGGCTGTGGCTCAATCAGTAGGGCTCCCGTTTACCATATGGGAGGCCCCGGGTTCGGTTCCCGGGGCCTCCTGGTGAAGGCAAGCCCGCCCGCACGGCGTGGTTAGCTGACCCAGCGAGCACAAGCAGCAAGGGGGGGATAAATGAATAAATAAATAAAATCTTAAAAAAAAAAAGAAGACAGTGAGCTGGCGTGACAGGCAGGCACTGTGAGCTGACACAAGAGACACAAGAAGAAAAACATAACAAGAGACACAACAAAGCAGACAACAGAGGTTCCTGGTGTCTCCTAAAGACAAGCAAGACAGCGAGCTGGCATGATGGGCAGGTGCGGCAAGCTGGCACAATAAGAGACACAAGAAGAAAAAACATAATGAGAGACACAACACAAAGCAGGGAACAGAGGTGGCTCAAGTGATTAGGTGCCTCCCTCCCATATCGGAGGTCCCAGGTTCAATTCCCGATGCCTCCTAAAGAAACAAGGAAGACAACAGACACAGCAAATGCAAACAATGAGGGAGTGGGGAGAAATATATAAAAGAAATCTTTAAAAAAAAAAAAAAGGCAGGTATACAAAGGTGCTATTGGGAACCCTGTTTTACAGAAAGAGAAAACAAGAAAGTCTAGAGAGATACTTAAGAAAATTATGATAGGTCAATAAAAAAACTTTCAGCCATTGAAATAAGGCAATAAAATTAGAAACACCATGAATGTAGCTATATATGGTTAAAGATAAAAAAGGAGCACCAAGAAATGAAGGTGTCAATGGGTTTATGGGGCAGGATTATGAGCAAAGATTTTTTCTTCTTCCAATATTGTCTTAAAATATTAAAATATTGATTTAATAATAATGGTTCTAACAACATGAACACCCTCTGCCAACCCTCATTCTCTTCTCTCTCCACAGATGGGTCTTTTTCACATGGCTCCTTAAGGCAAAAGGAGAGAGGAGAGGAAAAGCTCAGCTTCATGATGCTGAGAAAATGCCAATACTATCATTCTTACACCAGGGCAGACCACTCCAAAGGACAGACTGGAAAACCATGAACCCCAGGAAACAATTGCCTTAAGCACCTGCCCACACATTCCTCCAATTATAGATTAAACTCATCTTCTGGAACATACATGTCCCCCAGCGAGGTTCAGCCTGTCCCTAATGCCACAGTACCTTCTATGTTTTTTTTGTTTTTTGTTTTTTTTGTTTTTTTTTTTTTCTTTCACAGTACCTTTTAAACATCAGAACAAGTTAGTATTCTGGCATTCTAACTGAACAAAAAGGAAGATAATGTTTTAGGACATGGGGAAAGGACCCTGGTCACAGCCTGAGAGTGGGAGAGGACTGGAAAAGACAAGGAATGCTGCCTAGTTTGCCCAGGACTCTCAATGGCACAGGGTCAGGGGCTCCGTTGGTATGGCACAGGCCAGCAGAAGAGAGGCAGGAACAGATCACCTGATTCCCTGGAGACAGGGAGAGTATAAACAGGCAGAGCCAAGAGCTCGCTTGGTAGGAGCTCAACAATACTCTAAAGACAGGTGAGAACCTGGAAAGTAGAGCAAGGACTAGCAGGCAGATAGAAATCAAAGAGAGGGAATCTGAAGGCAGACCATATGTGGAGACCCAGTGTTGAAAAGCCTCTTCTTCTTGTCTATTTTCCTCCTCTCTTTCTCCCAGAGGGAGAGGGCTGAGGACTAAATAGAACATGATCCAGAGGGCTTCACAGAGGGCATCATCGGTAGTGGCCTCCAATCTGAGGGTAGGGCTCAGGGGTGCAACTCCAGTCTTAGGAGTAACCTAGCAGGCCAAGGTCTAAGCACAGACATAGATCAGGGCACAGGTGCCCAAGGATCTTGAGTTTGGATCTCCTGAACATGGCAGGAGTCTGGTCACCAGACCTGGGGTACAAAAGCAGAGGGGGGCTTGCAGCAAGTCTGACTTGTTGCTGGTTACCTGAGCACCAAAATTAGAACTATTTCTTATTCACTTGGATCTAGGACATGCAGATACACAACAGGTGCTCAATAAATGTTTTCTGAATGAAAGTGTGCATTAAGTAATTTTTAAAAAGTCAATGGTGAATTAAGTAATCAAAAAAATCAAATCCACTGACTAGGGACTGGCTCCACAGCCTGGGCTTACAGAGGGTGAGTGGAGTAAGTAAACACATCTGTGGCATGTAGAGGGACACAGATAAGGAAGGTTATGTCATTAATGTGCCTCAAGTGCCACTAAAAGCATGTTGGGGCCACCTGAGTTACCAATGTCTGACGTGAGATGTCAGGTCTGATTGAAAGCTTAACCTTCCCCAAACCAACCTATCAGGACCAAGGCCCATTCAGTCCTCTGCCCACTCTCTGGATAAAAAAGGGAGAGAAAAAAGAAACGAGAGAGCAAGAGAGATTGATTTTTCAACACTCATCTCCCCCTTATATCTCCATCTTTATTATTCCAGATGGGTACTCCACACTTATAAACTTCAAGAATCTATTCCTTAGGAATGTTAAAGGCTTCTTGTCAATTGTTTTAAAGTAGGGGAATGTAGTAAGCAGATTATAGGATCAAAAAGTAGCAACAATCCCTAGCATAATCAAGTCTGAAGATTCTAGATGAGGATAAAAAGAATTCACATACATTTGGTGGGACAAAGCACCTACAGAAACCTCCCCTAAAAAACACGTTGTTTCAGGGGCCCCAAGACCACCCACATGTATAAAGAATTGTACTCATGGCTAAAGTTTATTACAGTTAAAGGATATCAGAAAGGGGAAGAGACACAGGCCCAGTCTAGAGAAACCCAGGCATAGGATTCCTTACATTCTCTCGCTCCTGTGAGGGGCCACACAGAGCATACTCCTTTCCACATAAGCAAAAAAAACATATGGTAATAAGAACAATGTTTCTGTCCAGGGAAGTCCATTAGAGACTCACAAACCAGGGGTTTTTGTGTGTGTGTGTGTGTGTGTGTGTGTTTTTCCAAGAAGTACCAGGACTGAACCCAGGGCTTCGAACATGGGAAGCAGGTGCTCAACCACCAAGCTACATCTGCTCCCGGAGCCCAGGATTTTTATTGGTCAATGATTATGTAGGCACCCTCTGCCAAGCACTCTCAAAATTCTAAATCCTATAAGAAAAGCAGGTGTTCAGCATAAATCGAATGTCTATACAAACAGTCTAGGCCAGGGGTTCTTAAACTTTTTGTTCCACAGACCCCTTTGCCAGTCAGATGAAAATCACAGACCCCTTACTAAAGTCTACACTACACTGTGTACTATTTAATAAATACATCACACCCACACCAACACATCCCCACAATAACGTTATTTTGAATTTCAATTCAAGCTCATGGACCCCATGTTAAGAACCCCTGGTCTAGGCACAGTGAACTAACATGATCAGTTAGGGTTCAGAGGGCACAGTTCAAGTGCAAAGTTCCCATACGCCATCCAAGGGCCAACGGTGTAATCAGGCCCTTCTAAAAGACAGTAGCCTCAGGCCTGCTATGTTAACTCTTCTGCACAGAGATGATTTATAAAAATTACTCATGAGACTGAAGGGACTCCCAAAATAAGACACAGTATTAGGAGCTACTGACTTAAAGACTGTGCTAATTACTTGCCAAATATATTGTAATCTTGACAATTGAAGAAATTACCGCGAGATACAAAGATACAAAGTTCCTTCAACTAGTGAAGGCTGAAGAAGGCAAATTGACCATGAATTCATTTAATCCTCAAAAACAACCTCATTTTTCAGAAGAGGAAACAGACACTACTTGCCCCCAGACAACACAGTAAGTGACAGAGCAGGGACCAAACCCAGGTAAACTTTGTTCTTTCCATCATCTCAAGGCACATCTTTGAATTGTCTTTTACCTTCCAAGATATGATTTCTCTGGCGCGAGCTCTCCTTTCTCCTCTGAAGCAATCTCGAGTTCAATTCTCTGCCCACTGACGGTTCACTCCCCTGCCAATGTCCCTTCTCCTTCAAATGCAATCTTTTATTCAGTCTAACGCTACCCCCTCCCAGTTCTCCCCAGCCTCATAGCATCACAACGCGCAGTCGGTTTGAAAGCGATTTCAGATACACGGTTTCGTCTGCTCCTCTCGACAACCCCGTGGAGCAGGCAAAACAGGTAAAAGAATACTCCCCAGTCAAGAAAGGCATCTCCCCAAGGTCAGGGAAGAAAAAAGCAGGGGAAACTGGGGGCAGAGCCCTAGTCCTCGGCACGTCCCACAGCTCCTCACTGACACCCCTGTCTGTCCCCCACCTCCCCAGCGATGGCACAAGGTGTCCCTCGGCTCGAACCCCTGCCCGCCGCTTATGTCCCTCACACGCCCACCCACGCGCAGGGGTCTCTGTCAGCTCGCTGACTCCTCACACGCGGTCCCCTCCCCCACGACCCTTTCTCCTCACTTGCCGTCTAGACCCGCCGCTTCCCTCCCCTCAGGAGCCCCCGCCCGTCAGACGGCTCGCGACCCCCATTCGCCTCCCCGCAGACCCTCGCCCGGCCTCCCCGCTTTGCTGCCCCAGGCCCCTCCTCCTGTCAGCCCGCGGCCGAGCTCCCCGCGGTTACCTTCTCCAAGGATGCCGGCCTCTGCACGGCCAGTGACCGGGCCAGTGACAGGACCGTATTGAAATAGAAGCCCCGTGAGGCGCCGGCGTAGGAGCTGAAGCCGCCGCCGCCTCCAGTGCCGCTTCCCCGGGCCGCGGCCGCCGCCATCGCTGCGCGCACCGCCGCGCTGCCCGCGAGCTCCCCGCAACGGCCCGCGAGCGCCCGACCTAACGCGCAGGCGCGGCAGCTTCCGGCTTCCACACCACGTGACCTCTCTGTTGCCGATTCTGGCTGGGGCGTGGCCACGGGACGGTTCCACCGCTGGAGGGGGGGAGAAGCCTCTCAGTAGGCCGCGGCCGCGCTCGCCGGAAGTGGCTACCCCTCCAAAGATCGGGCACTATGGTCGGCCCCAAGGGCGGGGCTCGGAGCACCTGGGGCGGAAGGAGGCAGCCGTGGCGGCGGCGGATCGTCGCGCGGCTGGAGGTGGAAGGGTGCAGCTGTCCCCGGCTGTACGGCGGTGGCTGCGTGTACCCCAGGAGGGCCGGGGAAGGTCGCTCCCCGCGTCGGCCGCGCACCGCCTTCTCCTGCCCAGACCCAGACTGGCGCCAGCACCATGTCGGCCTATCCCAAAAGCTATAACCCGTTCGACGAGGACGCTGAGGACGAGGGCGACCGTCCGGCCTCGTGGGAAGACCCCCGCGACCTCCCCGACGGGCCCAGCGACAGGCAGCAGAGCCTGCGGCAGGAGGTGCTGCGCAGAGCCGAGGCCACGGCCGCCAGCACCAGCAAGTCCCTGTCCCTCATGTACGAGTCCGAGAGGGTCGGGGTCGCCTCTTGCGAGGTGAGCCAAGGAGCAGGGCCGAGCCGCCCCGTCTGAATGGATCATTCAGATAGGTCTGAATGACCTGTCGGGTCGAGAAACGCTTGGTTTCAAGATCGGTTGGGAATTCTCGAATGGCCCAGAGTAGGTTCTCGTGATTTTTTGACTTGATTTCGTAATAATCTACTAAATATGTATAGAGTTGGCCCGTCTGGAGTACTCGAAAGAGGCAGTTTGTCCCTGTAGTCTTCCATAACTCGATTGTCTGCTTAGTTCATTTATTTTTCCCTCGAGGTAAACTCCAGACTCTCTACTTGCCCAGGTAAAGGAAAATTCTGAATCGTACGGGCTGACTTAGGGAAATGGAGGGTCTGTTTCTTCTACATAATTTTCTGGGCTTAGACTTGGGGCTTTGGCGGTTCCTCCCAGAATGTGTAAGGCTGTGTGCTCAGCAGGTGTCATGTGGTTCCCTGAAGCAACAGTGCCTAGAGTTCTTCCTCCAATCTCTGACTCCTGCTCTGCCTGGCCGGTAGGGGTTAACACCCGTGTCTGACTGAACAGCTGCTGGGCAAGCTTACCCCGACCTCCCAAATCCATTGTGTGAGGCTGGTGAGCGTCTGTTGCTCCAGTTCACCTTTATCAGTTCTTCTTTCCTCTCCATAGAAGGTTTCAGAGAGTGGGACCTTAATTGGGCATTGTTCTTTCTTGCACATCACCTTCTTTCTTACACATCACGTTCCCTCCCCAGCCTACTCATGATGCAGTTTTACTTGGGCAGAGGGGGAAAAAGATTGTAAAAAGTGTAATAGTAGATTATTGTTATATCAGCTAAGAAAAATTCATCTTAAGCATTTGTAGCTTTGTTAATGCAATGGTTGACCTTAAAGTATTGTCTTCCTCCATTGGCTCTTAATTCTTTTCTCTGGCAAGGTTCATTCTGACCTGATCGCTTATGGCCTTGCACAGTTTTGAGATGTATTTATTGATTAACTTCCATAGTTTCCCCATTGCTAGTTTCTTGGGTCATTTTCCTTCCCCACTTCTTCCCATGACCGTCTCTGTCATTGGTCTGCCATCCTCTCTTTAGCCTTGTTGAGGAAGTTTAGGTTACAGTTCTTAAACCTTATATCTCCTGGATCCTTGAGTCTAAATGGAAAATCTTGTCTTAGATTTATTTGGGAAGAGTGCCTAAGGATTCACTTGTTTAAAGGCTTGAGGAATCCAGCTAAGTACGGTTTGATGAGGTATCTTTGAAAACTGTAAGAACAAATGAAGTAGGAAATTTAAATCTTCTGCAGTAGGCCATCAGCGTAGAAGATAAACTTGAATCTGGCTTTGAAGGCTGAGGTTTAGACAAGAGGAATGAGGAAGAAGGATGTTCCCAGGGAAGAGAGGAGAACCTGCCAAAGGCATTGGCCCACCACTGGAACTCCTGGGCTCCAGAGTAAGGAAGTTGTGGACAACATGAGTTAGAGGAAAGGGGCTGGAGGGGGCAGCTTAGGAGCCTTGGTGGTCAGTGTGGAGGGCCTGGTCTCAAAACCCAAGAGAGCCAAAAACATAATAGTTGTAAGTTGACACACATTGTATTTAACACATATTGTGGAGATACTCTCCTTACCCTGCCCCAGAGGTCATTCCCTATGCAATGGGAACTGTGAGAGCCAAGGCAGACTGGCACCTCAGGCACGTGAGGTTTAGACCGAGCTAAGCTGAGTATTACTCTGAGAGATACAATATGAATGTGACTGGACAGGTGACCAGGCAGGTGACAGGCTCTCTCATCTGTGGGATTACACATTGAATTTTTCCAGGACTGAATCAGCTCTCAATTATCTGAGGCCCCAGGAGGCAGGAAGGATCAACACCCCAAGCCCTCCTACACTCTGCAGACTGGTTTGGAATCACTCTTTCACTCCCCTCAGAGTCCAGGGTAGGGGAAGAGGGAGCTAGGGAGCTAGGTGAGCTTTTCCTGCCCACTCAGTGCACAGTGTGAGTGACAAACACCACATGTCATGCCAAAATACCAGAACGTGTCAGATTTTCATAGAGGATTCGGAGTTTACAAATAACACTGGGTTCGGGGTCGGATGTGGCTCAAATGGTTGGGCGTCCGTCTCCCATATGGAGGGACCCAGGTTCGATCCCCGGGACCTCCCGGTAAAAAAAAACAAAAAAACAAACAAACAAATAACACTGGGTTGGGAAGATCAGAATTTGGTCCCAGCTTGGTGCAAGTGGGAAAATGACTTAGTCAGGTCACCTCTTGTGAAGGAGAGCCGCCCTTTTCCTTCTGAGAAACCTAGCAAGGTTTTGTTCCTTGCTGGCCTGGTAAGCACAAGTACAAAAACAGAGAGGGACCTGTAGGTCACTCATCTCTTCCTTTACTTGACAAGCATTTTAGCATGATTTTTTCTTTTTCCTTTTCTTTTCCTAAGTTTTTGTGTGTATGTGAAGAGATACTACAGTCTCTTGTTAAAAATTCAAAACAATGAAGTGGGTGTAGTTCAGAGGTTGAGTGCGTGCTTCACATGTACAAGGTCCCGGGTTCAATCCCCAGTACCTTCTAAAAAAAAAATTTCAAAACATACAAAAGGGTATGGCATCTCTCTTTCCCTTCCCACTCTCTGCCCCAGTTGTCATCAGAGCCTTCAGTGTCCTTATGGAAAGAGTTCATGTCTAAAGACATACTTAGAGTCTTTTTTCCTTTATTTTTTTCATAAGCAGAAGCATTCTCTACACTCTGTTCTGCATGTTGCTTATTAGGATTGGAGGTTGTTCCGCAGCCGTTGATGATTTTGCTTTGATTTTTCATACACTTGTGCCATAGTCCATTGAATGGATGACTTTCAGTTCTATAGCCAGTCCCTGGGGATGGACATTCCAGTTGCTCACACCCTTTGGATAAACCTGTTTGCTTCATACTTGGACTTGGTTTCTGTGCATCTTTTAACCGTGCTGGCAGAGGAAACCTGCCCACCCTGTATCCTCTGCTTCCCCTCTGGCAGCTGAGAGTGCTCAAGGGAAGTTTCCTGGGGCCCAGGATCTCAGTTCCAGGGACTCCAGCAATGAGCTTCAAACCAGGAGGTCCTGAATGGTTGACACAGTAGAATGAGAGGAAAAAGGAGCAGTGTTTGGTAAGATTCTGGCGTGCTGCCGGCAGCACTCCACCTCGGCTCCTGCAGGGGCCCCACGTGCCTTCCCGGCCATCAACAGTTGCCCAAGCCATGCTGGGCATTTGGCTCAGAGAAGTGGATGAGAGGCCTCCCCCTTCCTCCAGGAGCAAAAGCCACAGTGGCCGTTGTATTCAGGATGTGCTGTAACTTATAGAAGATGTCCTGCTTCAGTGGTGGTGCCCTCATTCTCTGGGAAGCTGGTCTTCAAGCAGAACTCCAAGCAATGGGCTGGACCGACCCAGAGCCACCCTTCCGAGGCAGCCTCTGGTCATTCTGGCAGGGCCAGAATTCTGAGCACAGCTCGATCCTATGGCAAAAGTTGATGGAGCGGGGAAGGCAGCTGCCAGGTAATGCATTTTCTCAGGAGATCTTTAACTGTCAGCTGCAGCTGGGGAGCAGGAGCAGTCAGTTACTCCATGCTGTACCCCAACACATCTCCGCACTTTATCCCTTATGTCATAGATGCTCTCTGGGAGGGGGGCCAGGGGGAGTGGCGGACCAAGGACCTGAGGGAGGGAGGGGAGTTGGGAAGGAAAAGGAAGATGAAGCAGAGGACAGGAAACGAAAGAGAGCTTGATGTGGGATAACCTACTGGAGTCACATGACTGTGGATGAAACCCCACTTCCCCCAACAACCAGGAAACATACCCTTAAGCCTCTCAGATTATGGTTCCCGGCTACTCTGCTCTAGAATGGTCCTTGGCCCATGTCTTCTTCCAACAGATCTGCTCTGGGTTTATTTTTTTATTATTATTATTATTTTAAATAAGTGAGCACAGTTTCTCTTAAACCATCAATGACTGAATTAGACTCTTGGAAAGTTCTAGGATCCCAGACAACAGTTTGCTCTCTCCATAGCTGGAATAGGGCATGACGACCCGTCACCATGAAGGCAGAACCACAAATCTGAACACCTCCACTGTTGGCCACCTCGCTGTCCTGAGGGACAAGCAGCAAGCCATGGGACACTGAGAGGGCGTGCCTGCCAGCCTCCACCTCTGAGGTGGCTGTTCTGAGAACAAGAAGTGCTGGGAGGAGTGCTCACCCAGCCCGTCTGCCCACACTCCAGCCTGGTCTTCGGGGCTTTTTGTGCAGCCAAAGGCCCCATGTATTTCTGAAGCCACTTCTGCTCCTGAAGGCCCGCGGTCAGACAGGGCCATGGAGGGACAGTGTCGGGCAGCTTGTCACATATGTGTGCCCTACCAGTGCTTGGTTGCGTGTGTGTTCCCTTGGAAGGGGAGCAACCGCACTGAGAAATTTCACATTTTTTACTTCAGTCCACTGCCTGCAGATCGACCTCTGGAATCAGAACTGACACCTTTCCCTCAGGAGCTCAGGGAGTGACCCTGTCAGGGTAGGCAAGGTCTGTCTGATGTCAGGAGATGGCGTCTGTGCCTTCTGAAGGCCCTGCCAGCCACCCTTCAGGGTTCCCCTTCTGTACTTACTGCTGTCAGTCCCACTTCCTCTCTGTTCCCCCAGCTGGTCCTGCCTGGCTGCCCTGCACTGCTGAACCCATTACTTCCTCTGCCTGGAAAGCTCTTGTCCCACCCTCACCCTCTGACTCCCTGACTTCTCACATCTCAGGCTCTCCCCATCAGAGACCCCCCCAAGCGCCCCCTCAGCTGGGTGAGACGCTGCTGCAGGAGCCACTTGCCGTGGCAGAGTATTCATCACTTCTGGATGTGCTGGCTTCCTTCACTGTAAGGAAGCGAAGGGAAGCAGAGACCCCACCTGTCTTAGAGCCCCAGAACCACAATGTTGTCAACAAACGAAAACTCAGGCGTCACTTCACTCCTCTTGTCCTCTGCTCAAATGTCAGCTCCACGAGGGCAGAGAGTTTGGGTGGCTTAGTTCATCCCTGAATCCTTGGCACACGGAATGGTGCCTGGCAGAGAACTGGTGCTCAGGAAGGCATCTGTGGGCAGATATCTTGCAGCACCTCCAACCCCATGTTTGTTTTCCAGGAGCATTCTGCCTGCAGCAGCTCCCTGGTCTCTTGTTCCCGCTGTATCCTTGGATATAATCCATCCGGGCAAGGCGCGCCCTTACAAGGTCCTTATCTGTCGTCCCCTCTGCTTCCCCTTCCTCTACCCAGAGTCCTTCTACTTGGCAAAGAGCCACAAGCCAAAGAGGGGTCGAGAGACGCTCCCTCTGTGTTGTCCCTCAACATTGTGCCACGAGTACAACCAAATCCTTTTACTGACCGTCTTCCTTTTCCAGTAACTTAGAAATCAACTTTGGGATTCGGGGCGTGAATCACCTATCATTCTAACACCTCAGCCAAGTGCTTCACATGTGACCTTTAAACTGAGGGTACTCTCAGGAGCTTGTTCAACACTCACCGGCACCTCCCATCCTCACAGTGACTGACAGAGATGACAGGGTACCATGGGAGTGCCCCAGCCCTCCTCCTCCACCTCATTCTTCTCTTCCTTCTGGGCCATAAGAGCGTGGAATGCACCTTGGCCCCTGGAATGTGAAGTCAGCCTTCACGCTGACCTAGGTGTGAGTCGGCTGGCCAGCCTGTCCCTGCCAGGCAGCCATTGCCAACTTTCCTGGCTTCCATGTGTCCTCCTGATTCTTCTCTGCCAAAACCCTTCTTCCTTGTCAGGGGGAATTAGGTCACAAGCACCTTACATCCAGTTCCTTCCTCCAGAAGAACCTCCTCCCTCTCTGGTTTTGTGACCAGCAGATTACGGCTGGTGAACACCAGCTTCTGGGGACCGGCAGGTTCGGCCCCACCAGCAAACCAGAGACCAGAACAGCACTTGCTTTTTCCTGGCCTCAGAGGCAGGATAAACCTGCCTCGTGTATTTCTCTGGGCTTCCATCAGCCTGTGACTCTCAGAAATCAAAGTGGAGAGGCCGAGGTGGGGAGCTGAGAGCCCCACTTTTAGCCCCCAGCTGCTCCAGTCATCTCACTAGCTTCAAATTCGTCTGCCTTTTGCAATATGTGAAATAAACTAAATCAGCAGCTTTTTTTTTTTTTTTTTTTTCTGAAAATTAACCCTTGCAATATTTGCTTGACATATTGAAAGATGCAGTCCAGAAAACATTTTTATTTTTATTTTTTATTTGAAAAAGCCTGATGCTGGGTTTTTTGGGCTCCCCTACCCCACACCCCCTGCCCAGCCATGTCTCATGAGCTGGTGAATACAGAGCTGTAAAGTTCAGCAGTTCTAAGTTTATTTCCAATGAAAGTTAAGTAGAATTTAGTAGTAAATTCCACTGATGTTTTAGCTTTTATACTGTTTCAGGCAATTGTGACACATTGGGTTCCTAAATGCCCATTGTATCCCTGGAAAACCTTCCATTCATACCTCAGTACCTGCAAAGGGCCCTAATAATTGTATATAGTTTCATTTTTATCCTTCAGATTTTCAGGGTGCTTGTTTAAAAATTGTTCATGACTGTTTCTTTGCTATCAAGAGAGAACCCTTCTGAAGATTATTTGTGTAGTTAAATATAATTGCTGAGCCACTGGGAGAAGGAGAATAGAAGGTGTAGAGAAAGGCAGCTGAGGGCGGAGGCTGCCTCATGAAGTAGAATAAGAAGCTTGAGAATCTTCCAGCTGGAAAGGCATATCACGGGGAGGGGGTGTGGATGGCCGTAGATAAGTTCCGAAGTAAGGGCAGAAGCAGTTGGTCACAAGTGAAGGCATTACTATAGCTGTTGTGGTGAGTTCACATTCACAGCCAGAATCAACAGCTCTTGAGGGGTAAGGCCTGGGCTGCCCCCATGACTTCAGTGTGTCATCCACCTGTGCAGCTGCTCTTAGCCAGGCACTGAAGACACAGCAACCCCTGCCCTCATAGAGCTTGCACTCTATAAAGAAAACCAACGAAGGTCGAGGGATGGAGAGGAGTATTAGAGGGTAGGGTCCTACTTTAGAGAGGATGTTGAGGGAAGGCTTCTCTGAGGAAGTGGCCTTTGAGACCTGAATGAAATGAGAGAGTGAGACATGCAAGTATCTAGCTGAGGAGAATTATAGGCAGCAGAAGTAGCATGTGCAAAGGCCCTATGACAGGGTCACCCTTGATACAAGTTTCAGTCCAGAGACCAGAGTTTTAGAGCTGAAACTATGGGCGGACCTGGGCCCAAAAAGGACAGTAGAACCCTAGCCCATGAAATAGAGGAGGAGTTTGAAGATGTGATAAGAACCAGGTGGCCTCATGAGAACTCTTGTATCTGAACAGGAAGAGGTCACGAACAGAGTCCACAGGGCAGTGCCAGGAAAGCTCAGAAGGGCTTCCAAGAGTGGGGAGGGTATAAAGAGGGTCTGCCATCAGCCCAGGCTCTGGATTTTGACCCCCCACAGACACGCTTTGGTCCATCTTAACGTGGTCCTGTGAAGCCAGCTCTCCTGGGCAAAAACCAAAAGAGACTAGAGAGCAAAATAAGAATGAAAGCAGGGTGGGGGAGGGGACAAAGGAGTGTGTTGTCTGCAAATGACAGCACCGGTCCCCATACGTGCCCCTTGCGGCTTTATGAAGTGCCTGTTAGGCACCTTCTTTGGGGTGGAGAGAGAATTACAAAAAGGCCTAACACTGGCGCCTCCCGTCTTCCCTAGGAACTCATCCGTCAGCGAGGCGTCTTGGAACGCACAGAGAAGGCGGTGGACAAGATGGATCAAGACTTGAAGACCAGTCAGAGGCACATTAACAGCATCAAGAGTGTGTTTGGGGGGCTGGTCAATTACTTCAAATCCAAACCGGTAGAGATGCCCCCCGAACAGAATGGCACTCTTGCCTCCCAGCCCAGCAGCAGGTGAGCCTGTCTTCAGCCATCCAGCTATGACGTAGTAAGAAATAGGGTTTGAGGCTGTAGCTAGTGTCTTAAAGGAACCCATCCAAGAACCCTGTAGGTTACTCATCGAGAAGGCTCCCACTTCAGTCTTTTCGAAACAAGAAACCTATCTCCAGGGCTCATGATTACATGCATTTCATTGAATTCAAGTCTGTCAATTCTGCATAAATTATTGCTCCACTAACTGTGCCCCTAGTAATTTTTTTAATTTTTTTTTTCTGTTTATTTAAAATGGAGGAGAGAAAAAATAATGAAGGGGAGCAGATGTTCCTCAAGTGGTTGAGCACCTGCTTCCCACATATGAGGTCCCAGGTTCAATCGCTGGCCCCGGCACCTGAAAAAAAAAAAAAAAAAAAAGGAATGGAAAATAATCTTTACTTATTTTGAGATCACCAAATAAAGCAGTTGACAAGGCACCGATGAGGAAGGTATCATTCTGTTGGTAATGTGGTAATGTTCATAAATTCAGTTAGAGACTGTCATCAGATGGTAGGAGAGAACAGTGCCGTATATACTATAACCTTGTTCCTTTTAAGGTAATAAGGAACATCTTTTCATATCAACAGATATTTTCTACTAGATGATTTTGAAAGGGAAAAGGTTCACCTCAGGCAGTCAGTACAGCTAGGACTCACTTCACAGAATTTTTGCCCAGAAAAGTCTTTTTGTCTAACCTCCATACCTAATCCAATTTACCTATTGATTTTAATTTTAAAATTAGAGATTATTTTCCTCAAAAATGTTGCCTAGAGCTGTAATGAAATCGAACATGAGATTTGAGCAGGCATTGAAGTATCACATGCTCAAAGACAAGAGAATTAAGTTCCTGCTAAAATAGATTATTACTGCTCATACCTCAGATCACTGTTTCTGGTTTGTTTTTAAATAAAAATAATATGGCCAAAATAATATACTAATTTAGCTATATTACAGGAAATCTTTACTTTGCCTACCATAACATAAAAACTTAACTTTTGGTTTCTTTCCAGTTTTTCTTCCCTCATTCTATTTGTTTGTTTTTCAAAACATTTTTTTTTTTATATCAGGTTTATGGTTAAAATGGCTATAGGCAGTGCCCAACCAATACTCTTTTCTTGTTTAATTTTTATTGTGGTTAAGTATATGTAACACAAAATTTCCCATTTTAACCATTTTTTTAATTGTGCACTTCAGTGGTGTTAATTACATTCACTATGTTGTACTGCCATCACCAATATCCATTACCAAAACTTTTCCATCACCCCAAACGGAAACTCTGTACCCATTAAACGTTTACTCACCATTCCCCTGCCTCCCAGCCCCTAGCAGCCTCCAGTCTACTTTCTAAGTATTTGCTTATTTCTAGGTATTTTATTTTATTTTTCTAGGTATTTCACATAAGTGGAATCATACAATATTTGTCGTTTCATGTCTAGCTTCTTTCACTCAACATAACATGATGTCTTCAAGGTTCATCCTTGTTCTAGCATGTATCAGCATTTCATTCCTTTCTCACGGCTCACTTATATTCCATTCTGTGTACATACCATATTTTATATATCTGCTGATGGACACTTAGGTTGCTTTTACCTTTTGGCTATTGTGAATAACGCAATGAACATCGATGTACAAATATTTGTTTGAGTCCATTTTCATTTCTTTGGGGCATATATCTAGAAATGGAATTGCCAAGTCATATGGTAATTTTATGTTTAACTTTCTGAGGAAATACCGTACTGTTTTCCAGAGCGACTGTGCCACTTTACATTCCCACCAACCATGTACAAAGGTTCCTATTTCTCCTCATCCTTGCCAACACTTATTTTCTGTTTTTTTGTTTTCCATAATAGCCAGCCTAGTGGATTTGAAGCTTACCCCCGATTTTGATTTCCATTTCCTTAATGGCTAATGGCGTTGAGCATCTTTTCATGTATTTATTAGCCATTTGTATATTTTCTTTGGAGAGATGTGTATTCAAATCTTTTGCCCATTTTAAATTGGGTTCTTTGTCTTTTGTTGTTGAGTTGTAGGAATTTTTTATATGTTCTGGATATTAAACCCTTATCAGAAATATTTTCTCCCATGCTGTAGGTTATCTTTTCATTCTTTTTTTTTTTTTTACCGGGAGGTCCCGGGGATCGAACCCAGGTCTCTCCATATGGGAGATGGACGCCCAACCAGTTGAGCCACATCCAACCCCTCTTTTCATTCTTGACACTGTCCTTTAAAAAACAAAAGTTTTTTGTTTTGATAAAGTCCACCTTATCTATTTTTTTTCTTTTGTTGCTCATGCTTTGGTGTAAAGTCTAAGAATCCATTGCCTAATGCAAGTTCCTGCAGATTTTCCCCCATATTTCCTTGTATAAATTTTATGGTTTTAGCTCTTATATATAGGTCACTCATCCATTTCAAGTTAATTTTTGTATATGGTGTGGGGTAAGTGTCCAATATTGTTCTTTGGCACGTGGATTTCCAGTTGTCCCAGCACCATTTGTTGAAGAAATACTGCTCTTTCCCCACTGAATGGACTTAGAACCCTTGTCCAAAATCAATTGGCCAGAGATGGGTGGGTTCTCATTCCATTTTTTCATTGGGTTTTGTAGCCTAATTCTTCCGGTTTTAACCCAGAAAAATGTTTGACATAATGTTATTACACAGGTTTGTAAACATCTCTCTCCCCCTCAACAGAGAGCTATTCTTTAAATGCATAACTGACATTCAGTAAAGTACACAAATCTTGAGAGGACAGCCAGTGAATGTTAGTTAACTTATATACCCACCTGTGTAGTCACCACACAAATCGAGACCTTGGGTGCAGTAGAGAAGAAATTGGAAAACTATTTGAAGCTCACAGTGGGCCTGGGGAGAAATGAGTGTAAGTGAGAGAACCAGTGGTGGGAGGAGAGAAAACAGGCAGGTGAGGTCATTGGGACCCTGGAGGAAACTGCCGGAGTGGCCAGAGGGTCTGCATCCCATGGCTGTGCTAGCCAAGGTTGTGAGATTTTGTAGTTTTGAGGGGCTTCTTACGGCTTAGTCATAATCACCATTAATCACCATTCAGCTTAGGTTTTCCAGCTTGGCCCTAATTTCAAATATCTGTCACTTTTTCCTCCCAACTGGAGGGTTGTGGGTTTTTTCCCAACATACAAATCAGAAAGATGTTTTTGTGTCCTCATTTCTGGCTAGTAATTGATTACCCTAGGAGGAGTTGGAATGTTCATTTGCCATGGACTAAGGCATCCGTCCTCCTCGGAACAGTGCAGCAGAGCGCGTGCTCAGAAAAGTGGGGAGTTGGCAAGTTTGTAGTTGGCACTTTGCTGTGTCCTGTGTGCATCTTCCCAAAGGCTTTTTCACAGGCCTTTTGGAGACACACACACACACATCTGCAAGCACTGCCAGTTAGCTTTGAAGGTCCTGTGGCTTCAAGGGCAATTTGCTTTTTCTTGGAGCATGCATGAAAACTTGAGGCCTTCCCGACAAAGGCTTCCCCATAGGGAAGCAGTCATATAGTTATTTCGGCAAGGTGGGCTTCATGGTACCTGAAGTCATGTTCCATGTACCCTGCCTGGCCTCCTGCCCATAGACCAGCCCCCGACAGCTGTAGTTTTATTTTATTTATTTTATTTTATATTTTTTCTTTTTTTTTTTAAACAAATCAATTTTATTGGTACATATTAATAAAGCATAAAATTCATCCAAAATTTACAATCAGTGGTATTTGATATAATCACATAGTTGTGCATTCATCACTTCAGTCATTATTAGAGTATCTTTATTATTTCAATAACGTTCTGAAAACCTGCAGGACATACTTCGTTAATTTCAAACTCTGAGAGTCATTCTCAAGATCATGGTTTCTTCTCCCTGGGGCCTTGTAGGGACCCAACCTTTCCACAGGCTTGCCCAACAACCATTTTCTTGGTTCCACTCTCATCAAGCATCTGGGTGGCAACCGAGCTCCAGACCTCACCCTCCAAGTACATTGGGGTGATGGCCACACCTTCCCTGATCTCTGGAATCAAGTCTTAACCCCCCTAATACAGTGAGGTTAAGGCAACATCCTCCCTAAACTCTGGCTTATAGGCCCAACCCTCTCAGAGCAACAAGTTGAAGACCTGGCCTTCCCTAATCCATGGGGGAGCAGACCCACCCCTCTCAGACCTATGCAGTGTCAACCTTACCCTCCCTAACCCTTGGGGAATGTACGCTACCCTCCCTGTACCCTGGGGCAGCAAAACTCTCCCTGAACATTGGGCTGGAACATCCACCCTCTTCAACCTCCAGGGCAAACTCATGCTCTCTGTACACATGGGTGGGGTTCCTCTCTTGACCCAAGGAGATGTCTTAATTCCAGATCTCAGCCTCAATGGTTTTCCTCTAAAAGCCATTTTCCCTTCCATATCTCCCTTCGATGTCCCTTGCAATCCAGGATGACAGTGGTTTTGTTCATACAGCTCTCTCAAAAAGCTTGTTAGTTTAGCATGCAAGAAGCAGGGATCCAAGCCATCAGACATTAAGACTTTCCACAAGTCATTACTAGATAACTGCATTTTCTATCCTGATTTACAAGTTCCAAGTTTAGTTAAGTCCTCAAATGGGGCGCTGTCATCTAGGGACTTGATTTCCACAGGCCTGGAATTACCAGAATCAGTTTCTGGTTTCATTGTGCCCAACAATTCAGTTCTCAACTTATCTCTCTCATCTAGCATTTTACTATAAGCTGCAAAGAGAAGCCAAGCTGCATTCTTCGAGTTTACTTTGGAAAGATCTTCAGCTAAATGCCCAGGCTCGCCATTTTCAAATTCTGCCTTTCATAAAACATCAGGAGTTAATCTTGCTAAATTCTCTGCAACCTAAAAAAAAAAAAAAAAATTCTCTGCAACCTTAAAACATGGATCACCTTTGCTCCAATTTCCAATATAGTTTCATCATTTACTTCTAAGGCCTCATAAAAAGTCTCTTTAGTGCCTGTATTCCTACCAACAGTCTCTTCAAAGCATCTAGGCCTTTTCTATCAAGCATCTTACCATTATTTCCTGCTAAGCCCTTATCAAAAATAACTTTAGGCTCCATATTGCTACCAACAGTCTCTTCAAAGCAATCTAGGCCTTTTCCATCTCACAATTCCTCCAAAAAATACCCCTTACCCATTTATAAAACCATTCCAGCATTTTCATAATTGCAAAAGCACGACCTCACTCTCTGGTACCAAATTCTATATTAGTCAGCCAAGGGGTGCTGATGCAAAATACCAGAAATCTGTTGACTTTTATGAAGGGTATTTATTTGGGATAGAAGCTTACAGTCACAAGGCCATAAAGCGTAAGTTAGTTCCCTCACCAAAGTCTTGTCGTCATGTGTTGGAGCAAGATGGCTGCTGGTCTCTGCAAGGGTTCAGCCTTCCTCTTCCTCTTAAGACTGTGGTCCCACCTCCTTCCATTCTCAGCAGGAGGTTATCATAAGGCTTGTCTCTCTCCCTGGGACTTGTTTCTTTCCAGGCTTTCTCAGCTGTTCAAGGCTCTGGTCTCTTCAGGCAAACAGCTTGCTCTGTCCCTGGGGCTCCAGCGTCAAAAACTCAAATGCTCTCCTCTACCCTGTTGTTATTCTTTGTGAGTCCCCAACCACCAAGGGGGTGGGAACTCAATGTCTTACTGACCTGACCAAATTAAAGCCTTAATCATAATTTAATCAAGTTAAAGTGAAACCTCTGAATTTAATACAATCTAATATGCCCAGAGGAATAGACCAGTTTACAAACACAATCCAATATCTGCTTTTGGAATTCATAAACAATACCAAACTGCTACAGGTTGTTTGTCTTTTTATCATTGAGTTGTAACATCTCTTTATATATCATGGATATTAAACCCTTATCATACATGTGATTTCCAAATATTTTCTCCCATTGTGTTGGCTGCCTTTTCACCCTTTTGACAAAGTCCTGTGAGGTACAAAAGTGTTTAATTTTGAGGAGGTCCCATTTATCTATTTTTTTGTTGTGCATGCTTTGGTGTAAGGTCCAATAAACCACTACCTACTACAAGGTCTTGAAGATGTTTCCCTATATTTTCTTCTAGTAGTTTTCTGGTCCTGGCTTTTATATTTAGGTCTTTGTTCCACTTTGAGTTGATTCTTTTTTTTTTTTTTTTTTTTTTTTTTAACAATATTAGAAAAAAATTTTTTTGAAGATTTTGTTTATTTATCCCTCCTTGCTGCTTGTGCTCGCTGTGTCCATCTGTTGTGCGTTTTTCTGTGTCTGCTTGTCTCCCTTTGTTGGGTCGTCCTGCTGCGTCAGCTCACCACGCTGCACGGGCTGGCTTGCCTTCACCAGGAGGCCCCGGGAATCGAACCTGGGGCCTCCCATATGGTAAACGGGAGCTCTTTTGATTGAGCCACATCCGCTTCCTGAGTTGATTCTTATATAGGGAATGAGAAAGGGGTCCTCTTTCATTCTTTAGGTTATAGATACCCAGTTGTCCCAGCACCATTTATTGAAGAGACTGATTTGTCCCATAAATACGGACTTGATAGGTTTGTCAAAACCAAGTCGGGGGGGTCGGATGTGGCTCAACTGGTTGGGCGTCCGTCTCCCATATGGAGGGACCTGGGTTCGATACCCGGGACCTCCCGGTAAAAAAAAAAAAAAAAAAAAAAAAAACCAAGTCGGCCGTAGAGGTGAGGGTTTATTTCTGTACTGTCAATTCTATTGCACTGATCGATGTGTCTATCTTTATGCCAGTACCGTGCTGTTTTGACCACTGTAGCTTTGTAATATGTTCAAGGTCAGGCAGTGAAATTCCTCCCACATTGCTCTTCTTTTTTAGAATACTTTTGGCTGTTCAGGTGCACTTACCCTTCCAGATGAATTTGGTAATTGCCTTCTCTAATTCTGTAAAGTAAGCTGTTGGGATTTTGATTGGTATTGCATTGAATCTGTAAATCAGTTTGGGCAAGATTGACATCCTTACGATATTTATTCTTCCGATCCATGAACACAGAGTGTCTTTCCACTTGTTTAGGTCTTTTTTTATTTTCTTTTAGCATTGTTTCATAGTTTTCTACATATAGGTCCTATACTTCTTTGGTTTAATTAATTCCTAGGTATTTGAGTCTTTTTGTTGCTATTGAAAATGGAATTTTACCCCTGATTTCCTCTTCAGATTGTTTAGTACTAGTGTACAAAAACATTACTGATTTTTGCATGTTGATCTTATATCCTGCCACTTTGCTGAAATCATTAGCTCAAGTAGCTTTGTTGTGGATACTTCAGAATTTTCTAAGTGCAGGATCATGTCATCCACAAACAGTGAGAGTTTTACTTTCTCTTTTCCTATTTGGATGCTTTTAATTTTTTCTTTTCTTGTCTAATTGCCCTAGCTAGAACTTCTAGTACAATGTTGAATAACAATGGTGACAGTGGGCACTCTTGTCTTGTTCCCGATCTTAGAGGGAAAGCTTTCAAACCTTTCCCCATTTAGTATGATGTTGAATGTGGGTTTTTCATATATGCCTTTTATCATATTGGGGAATTTTCCTTCTCTTCCTATCTTTTGAAGTGTTTTTACCAAAAAAGGTAATTGAATTTGTCTAATGCCTTTTCTGTGTCCATTGAGATGATCATGTGGTTTTTTTCCTTCAATTTATTAATGTGGTGTATTACACTGATTGATTTTCTTATGTTGAACCAGCCTTGCATACCAGGAATAAATCCCACTTGGTCGTGATGTATAAGTCTTTTGATATGCTGTTGGATTCGATTTGCAAGTATTTTGTTGAGAATTTTTGTATCTATGTTCATTAAAGTGATTGATCTGTAATTTTCTTTTCTTGTAGAATCTTTATCTGGCTTTGGTATTAGGGTGATGTTGGCTTCATAAAATGTGTTGGGGGGGGGCGGCTGTGGCTCAATCAGTAGGGCTCCCGTTTGCCATATGGGAGGCCCCGGGTTCGGTTTCCGGGGCCTCCTGGTGAAGGCAAGCCCGCCCGCACGGCGTGGTTGGCTGACCCAGCAAGCACGGGCAGCAAGGGGGGGATAAATGAATAAATAAATACAATCTTTAAAAAAAATAAAAAAAAATTTTTAAAAAAATGTGTTGGGTAATTTTCCCTTCTCTTCAATTTTTTGGAAGAATTTAAACAGGATTGGTGTTAATTCTTTTTTTTTTTTTTTAAGATTTTATTTATTTATCCATTCATCCCCCCCCTTGCTGCCTGTGCTCGCCGGGTCAGCCAACCACGCCGCGCGGGCGGGCCCGCCCTCACCAAGAGGCCCCGGGAACTGAACCCGGGACCTCCCACACGGCAAACGGGAGCCCCACTGATTGAGCCACAGCCGCTTCCCGGTGTTAATTCTTTTTGAAATGCTTGGTAGAATTCACCTATGAAGCCATCCAGTCCTGGACTTTCCTTTACTGGGAGATTTTTGAAGACAGAGTCAATCTTGCCAAATGTGATTGGTTTGTTAAGTTCTTGTATTTCTTGTACTGTCAGTGTAGGTTGTTTGTGTATTTCTAGGAATTTGTCCATTTCATCTAGGTTGTGTAGGTTGTTGGCATACAGTTTCTCGTACTATCCTCTTATGATCCTTTTTTTGGTGGGGTCATTGTAACTTCCCCCCTTTCATTTCTGATTGTATTTATTTGCATCTTCTCTCTTTTTTTCTTTGTTAATCTAGCCAAGGGTTTGTCAATTTTATTGATCTTCTCAAAGAGTCAGCATTTGGTTTTGTTGCTTTTCTCTATTGTTTTTTTGTTCTCAATTTCATTTATTTCTGCTCTAATCTTTATTGTTTCTTTCCTTCTGCTTGCTTTGGAATTGCTTTTCCTTTTCTAGTTTCCCTAGTTCAGTTAAATCTTTGAGTTTAGCTCTTTCTTCTTTTTAATATAGGCATTTAGGGCTAGAAATTTCCCTCTCAAGACTGCCTTCGCAGTCTTCCATAAGTTTTGATATGTTTTGTTCTCATTTTCATTTGTCTCAATGTATTTACTGATTTCACTTGCAATTTCTTCTTTGACCCACTGATTATTTTGGAGTGCGTTGTTCAGCCTCCACACATTTGCGAATTTACTTTTTTCCCTATTATTTCCAGTTTCATTCCATTATGATCTGAAAAGGTGCTTTGTATAATTTCAGTCTTTTTATATTTATTGAGAGCTCCTTTGTGCCCTAACGTGGTCTATCCTGGAGAAAGATCCATGGGCACTTGAGAAGAATATATAACCCACGGAGTTAGGATTCAGTGTTCTGTATATGTCTGTTAGGTCTAACTCATTTATCATATTGTTTAGATTCTCTGTTTCCTTGTTGATCTTCTGTCTTGTTCTACCTAATGATGTGAGGTGGGGTGTTGAAGTCTCCAACGATTATTGTAGAGATGTCTGTTTCTCCCTTCAGTTTTGCCAGAGTTTGTCCCCTGTATTTTGGGGCACCCTGGTTAGGTGCATAGATATTTATGACTGTTATATCTTCCTGGTGGTTTGTCCCTTTTATTAATATATAGTGGCCTTCTGTATCTAACTTTTTTGCATTTAAAATCTGTTTTGTCTGATATTAGTATGCTACCCCTGCTCTTTTTTGGTTACTATTTGCATGGAGTATCTTTTTCTAGCCCTTCCGTTTCAGCCAGTTTGTATCCCTGGGTCTATGGTGAGTTTCTTGTAAGCATTTGATGGCTCATGTTTTTTATCCATTCTGTCAGCCTGTATCTTTTGATTGGGGAGTTTAATCCATTCACATTCAATGATATTACTGCAAAGGCATTATTTACTTCCACCATTTTATTCTTTGGTTTTCATATGTTGTATCATATTTTTGTCTGTCCTTTTACTCTTTTGGTTATCCATCCTCTATTCTTTCTTCTATATTCTCCTCCAGGCCTCTCTCTCCTTTGTTTTTCTTTCAGGTTCTAAGGCTTCCTTTAGTATTTCCTGTAAAGGTGAATTATTTTTTGCAAACTCTCTTGGTTTCTGTTTGTGAATA
Organism: Tolypeutes matacus; assembly: GCA_026826555.1. Classification (NCBI taxonomy): domain Eukaryota; kingdom Metazoa; phylum Chordata; class Mammalia; order Cingulata; family Chlamyphoridae; genus Tolypeutes; species Tolypeutes matacus. The sequence goes on from JAKSZT010054557.1 coordinate 2,203,166, forward strand.
TTTTATACTCACCTTGATATTTGAAGGACAATTTGTTGGGTAAAGAATTCTCAGCTGGCAGTTTTTCTCTTTCAGTATCCTAATTGTATCATACCACTGTCTCCTCGCCTCCATGGTTTCTGAAGAGAAATCTGCACTAAGTCTTACTGGGCATCCCTTGTATGTGATGGTTTGCTTCTCCCTTGCTGCTCTGAGAATTTTCTCTTTATCTTTGACATTTGACATTCTGAGTAGTATGTGTCTTGGCGTAGGTCTATTTGGATTTATTCTGATTGGGGTACTGTGTGCTTCTTGGACTTGTAAGTTCATTTCTTTCATGATAGTTGGGAAATTTTCAGCTATTATTTCCTCAAATACTCTTTTCTTCCCCTTTTCCCTTCTCTTCTCCTTCTAGAACTTACATGACACGTATGTTGTTGTGTTTCATTTTGTCATTCAACTCTCTGAGCCCCTGCTCAATTTTTTCCATTCTTTTCTCTCTCTGTTCTGTTCTCTTCAATTTCAGTTGTTCTGTCTTCAGTATCACTTATTCTTTCTTTTATCATTTTGGGTCTGCTGTTGTATGCCTCTAATGTGTTTTTTTAAAACAATTTATTGAAGTATATAATTCATACATAAACTATAAGTGTTCAGTAAACATCGTGAACTTACAAAACAAACATGCATAACATCATACAGGGCTTCCACACATCACCCCACACACACACACACACACACAAACACCCTGCATTGTTGTGAAACATTTGTTAACATATCATGAAAGATCTTTGTCAAAGTATTACTACTAACTATAGTCCGTATCTTCCTCCCCTATACATTTTCTTAAGGATTTATTTATTTGCTTTTACCCCCCGTTTTTGCTGTTTCTCTCTCTATTCACTGGGCAACTCTCTGTGTCTCCGTTTCCTGCCCTCTCTTTTCATTCTTCTCCTCCTATCTTCACTGGGATTTGATCCTCGGAATCTCTGATGTGGGAGAAAGGCACCCTACTGCCTGTGCCACCTTAGTTCCTGTTTTCTCGATGCATCTTGTCTTGGCTCTCCCTTGTGTCACTCTCCTATTATGTCATCATCTTGCTGTGTGGCTTGCGGGGCCTGATGTCACACCCGTGCACGGGGCCTGGCGGCACACCTACAGACAGGGCCTGGCTGCTCATCCGCTCGCAGGGCCTGGCGGCACACCCGCGCACAGGGCCTTGGTGGCCCACGCACCTTTGATATTTTTCTTTTTTTTAATTTTTACCAGGAGGTCCTTGGAATCGAACCCAGGTCCCTCCATATGGGAGGAAGCTGGAAGTTGGAAGACTCCCAACCACCCGAGCCACATCTGTCCCCCTGCTATATATCTTAAGGTTGAACAAAGATACCCAAAGTTACAGTCTTTTCCCATACAGGATGGTTATATAATAAATCAGTCTTAGTTTATCACCAGCATTCTAAAAACCAGACCTAGAGAGAAAAACTAGGTCTGGGGACACATGCATGGTTTCTAATATAGCAAATGTTTTGCCTACCCTGATTATCACAAAATCAGGTCAGCGAGAATATTCGCATTCTAATGTATTTTTTATCTCACCTATTGTGTCTTTCATTCCCATGAGCTCTGTTACTTTTCTCTTCAGAATTTCAAATTCTTGTTTGTGCTTGCTCAATGTCTTCTTTTTTTTTTTTTCTTTTTTTTTTAAAGATTTATTTATTTATTTATCCCCCCTTGCTGCTCATGCTGGCTGTGTCCATTTGCTGTGCATCTTCTATGTCTGCTTGTCTTGCTTTGCTTAGTCATCTTGCTGCACCAGCTCACCGCACCATGCGGGCCAGCTTGCCTTCACCAGGAGGCCCCAGGAATCGAACCCTGGGCCTCCCATATGGTAAACGGGAGCCCAACCAATTGAGCCACAGCCGCTTCCCTCAATGTCTTCTTGATGTCATTTATCTCTTTCATCATATTGTCTTTCACCTCATTAATTTGATTTTGGAAATTTGTGCGCATCTCACTAATTAGTCTCTCAAATCCTATGTCTCCTCTGGGACTTTGATATATTCCTTTTATGGGCCATGTCTTCCGTTTTCTTAGTATTGCTTATAATTTTTTGCTCATGTCTAGGATTCTGATTAGGATGTACTTTACTTAGATGCTCAATTTCTCTTTTTTAGGGATTTAATGGCAGGCTGTGTGTTACCACTACGCTTTGATTTTGGCTCAACCTAAATTGTTAGGTTTGTCCCTGCTAGCTGCTTAAAACTGGGCTCTGGACCCCGTCATTGATTGCAGACTCCCTTCCTAGGGCCTTGGGGAGGGAAGCTATAAAGGCCAGAAAAAGCCTTTCTTGCTTATTTTTTATTTTCTAACGTGCACTTCTTGGGTCTGCCAGAAGATGGCGCTCTTTAGCAGCTCTCAGTTCAGTGCCTGGTTGGAGTGTGTTTGTTGCAGCCCAGACCTGATCAGTGTGATAGAGCTTCCTGCCTGAAGGCTAAGGGCCTTGAAATTCTGACTTTTTCATGGACAGTTCTCCAGCCTTCTTTGGCAGCCCCCTCCCTTTTACCCAGGTAGTAAATATTTCCACTTCTCTCTGATTCCTCAACAATCAGTCCTGGTTAGTAGAGAAGGAGATTGGGAAGGTTGTATATCTTTAGCCCCTTGCTGGCTCCCAAAGCAAACAATGGCGTGGCCCCACCCAGCCTGGAAGGGCTTCCGGGACACAGCAGACCAAATTTTTGAGTCAGAAGCTGAGTCAACCTTAGGCTGTGTCCCTCTCTCTCCCCTTTCCTGGGATGGTGGATCCCTGGAGCCCCCTTTGTCTGGAGGCCCCAGCCTAGAGGCCTGAAAATTCTAAAGTGCCTTTAGTGTAGAGGAAGGCGCCATCAACAGCAGCTATTGCTCAGGGACGGGCCGGCAGGGCTACATCCAGCTTCCCTGGTAAGCAGAGACTCAAGAGACCTCTGGGGTCCTGTTTTCTGGTTGTATGATCCTAGGGGTGCACATGGACCCCTTGGGTGTCTGAACAGAAGGTCATGGGAGGGAGGGCCACACCCCCTTGCAGTCCTGCTCTGCTGGTGTAGCAGGCAGCTGCCTACTCCCACCCCTCCCCGCACCACGGGCTCCTGAGTCGGCAGATTAAGCATTTTATAAATTGTATTTTAAATACATTTTTTAAAATTTTTAAAAAAAAAAAAACAAAAAAAAAAACAGCAGCTATTGGTTTCAACTAACGGTTCTGTCCTAGTGATTCCCTTCCTTTGTCCCTTTCTCCTCTGGGCGGCGTCCAGCCTTCCCCTGGTGTCCTAAATCCTGGAAGATTTTTTTCCAGGCTGTTTCTGCCTATCCTCTAGGTATTTTTTTTTGGAGGAGAAGAGAGTCCCATGTCTTCTAGTCGGCCATCTTCCTGGAAGTCTTTTTTATTTTATTTTATTTTATTTTATTTTATTTTATTTTATTTTATTTATTTTATTTTATTTATTTTAATTTTATTTTATTTTATTTTATTTTAATTTAATTTAATTTAATTTAATTTTTAATTTAATTTTATTTTTCATTTTTACACATTCCATATCCACCAAACATATGCTCCCCCTTCCTCCCTCCCCTTCCCTAACGACCTCTAATCTGCTTTTCTGTCTCTGTAGACTTGCTATTTCTAGACATTTCTTAAAAGTGACATCATACAATATTTGTCCTTTTGTGTCTGGCCTATTTCACCAGGCACGAGGTTTTCAAGGTGCATCCATGTTGCAGCAAGTCTCAGAACTTCATTCCTTCTTCTGCCAAATAATATTCCATTGGGAGCTCTAGGGCTCATGTCATCACCTAGTAAATGCAGGAAAACAAAACTGTTTCAAATGAAGCCACTGACACTAATTCATTCGTCACCCAAATGTACATTGAAGCTTTGTGGGAGAGGCAGCTCTAGGAGCCTTGCACAGATCCCTTCCTCTGAGCCCCTGCTCAGCAGACACCAGACCCACAGTGTAGCGGCAGGAGTGCAGTACATGTGTTGGAAAGTGTGGGGGTGGGGGAGATTGCAGAGGTCAGCAGGATGCAGTAGAGGCCCGGGGTTGGGAGCGCTAGCTTGGCCCTGGAGACTGAGGAAGGCAACCCAGAGAAGACCTTTTGTGTGGAGTTGAGATGGAGTAGGAGCCCCCAGTTGAAGAATGGGGTTAAATGCAGACACATTGCAGCTGAGGCGTGGGAGGGGCTCAGTAGACTCTTGACATTGAAGGAAGATGTGACTGGCCTGCAGTCGTCTCAATCCCTAAATTTGCAAAAAAGTCATCATAAAGTATAATTACTTCTATAAAATACAGCAGATTCTGAGAAGAAAACAGCAAACATAGATTTAAGAAATATTCATGAATGTAGATTTGGCAGTGTATTTTTAGATTTGATACCCAACAGCAAGGGCAACAAAAGGAAAAATTAATTCGATTTTGTCAAAATTAAAAGCTTTTGTGCATTAAAGGACATTATAAAGACAGTGAAAAGACAACCTACAGAATGGAGGTCAATATTTGGAAATCATATATCTAATAGCAGTTTACTATCCGGAACTCCTACAACTCAACTAACAAAAAGACAACCCAATTTAAAAATGGGCAGGGAAGCAGATGTGACTCAACCAGTTAGGCACCTGTCTACCACATGGGAGGTCCTGGGTTCGGGTGTCAGTGCCTGCTAAAAGATGAGCAGATACTGCCCCCACCGCAACGAGCTAGATGCCACCCCTGCTGCAACAAGCAGATGCCACAAGCCAACAGATGCCACAGCCCACAGGGAGCCAATGTGGCTCAGGTCATTGGGTACTTGCATCCCATGTAGGAGGTCCCAGATTTGGTTCCCGGTACCTCCTGGAGAAGGTGAACAAACAATGAGCAGACAGACAAGCGATCCATCTGGGGAGGAGGGGGTGGTAAATAAAGAAACATAAAGTAAATTAATAAATCTATTTTTTTTTGAATGGACAAAAGACTTGAATAGGCATTTCTTGAAAGAAGATATGCAAACGGCCAACACACACATAAAATGATGCTCAATATCATTAACCATTAGGGAAATTAAAATCGAAACCACAATGAAGTACCAGTTCACACCCACTAGGATGACTTATTATTTTAAAAATGAAAAATAAGTGTTGGAGAGAATGTGGAGAAATTGGAACTCTAGTGTACTGCTGGGGGAATTTAAAATGGCTCAGCTGGGGGACGGATGTGGCTCAAATGGTTGGGCATCCATCTCCCATATGGAGGGACCCAGGTTCGATACCCGGGACCTCCCGGTAAAAATAAAAAAAAATAAAAAAAAAAATGGCTCAGCTGCTGTGGAAAACTTTGGCAAAGTCCTCAAAAAGTTAAACATAGAATTATCATATGACTTGGAAATTCTGCTTCTAGGTATATACCCAAAACAACTGAAATCAGGAACTTAAAAAGATATTTGCACACTGATGTTCATAGCAGCATTATTCACATTAGCCAAAAGGTGGAAACAACCCAAGCTCCATTGACAGATGAGTGGATAAACAAAATGTGTTTTATACATACAAAGAAACATTATTCATCCATAAAAAGGAATGAAATTCTGATACATGCTGCAACATGGATGAAACTTGACAGCATTATGCTGAGGGAAAGAAGGCAGGCACAGAAGGACAATATTGTATAATTTCCTGTATATGAAATAGCTAGAATAAGCAAATTCATAGAGAAAGCTAGCAGATTAGAGATTACTAGGGGCTGGAGGTAGGTGGAATGGGGAGGTATTGCTTAATGAGTACAGAGTTTCTGTTTCGGTGATGAAAAAGTTTCAGCAATGCATGGTATGATGGTTGCCCAACAGAGAATGTAATTATTACCACTGAATTATATGCTTAAAAATGGTTAAAATGGCAAATTTCATGTTCTCTATATGTTTCCACAATAAAACTTTTAAAGAAATTAGATAAATAAATGTAGAAGTTGGATTTGTCTGTTGGTAGGCCATTTTAGTCTTGCTGGCACATCTGCATCAACGGCTCTTTTGTTTCTATATAAAGCACTTGGGGATCCATAAGTGTCCTGGTTTAAAACCTCCTCTGAGGTTGGGAGTCCCTAATTTAGACAAGGCTTGTTTTCCAACCAACAATGATCACTCTCGTAGACTCAGAGTCAGCTTTGAGATGTGCAGGCTAGGGCATCACCAGGCGACCTCAGGAGTCAAGCATCTCCCCGCTTCACCCAGCCCGGCAGCACCCATTTCACCTTCAGGGTGGAAAAATCAGCTACACGTTCTAGACCTTCCATGATCGCTTCTGAGCAATTCCAACCACAAGCATCAGATCCTTAGATGTCACCCAGATTATGCCCATAGCTGGTGCACTGAGGGGTGGGTAAAGCCAGTAGCCCGAAGGAGTCTGAACTTTGCTCTGAGAGAGCAAGTGGGGAGTCGTAAGAGGCTGGGATACTTACCTTTCCGGCTATTCTAGAAAGATGCCTGGCAGCCATGTGGAATAAGGATTGGAAACGCGGGCGCTCCTTTAGAGATAGTGCCGGAATCCATGTAAGGGTAAAGGGAGGCAGACCAGAAGGCATGGGAAGAAGAGGCTAGATTTCTGGGCTGCATGGAACTGTGCAGAAAGGGTGGGTTCCCAGCCTGGCTGGAGAAGGCAGAGTGGCCGAACTGCCAATCAGGGTGCAGGAGGCCCAGCTACAGGCACTAAGAAGCACCCACCTGGCCTGCAGGGATTCAGTTAGGGGCCGGTTTCAGGCTGAATGCCTCTGTCTGAGTTGAATTTAGAAGTCCCTATTCTGGCTCAGCAAACTCCTCTGTAAGGAGCCAGATAGTAAACATGGAGTGGTGCAGTAAGCAAAATCAAAGATACTATGTAGGTACTTATATAACAGGAAAGAAAACAAGTCTCCACAGACATTTGAATTTTATTGGCAAAATTCAAAATATAAAAAACAGTATTTTTTTTTCCATAAAATAGATCTAAGAAGAATGGAATTCTTTTGAGAGGGACAATATTCCACTTACTTGGGGGTACAAAATGGGTGTTCCCTATCTAATCAGTTGCAAAGTCATTTGTAAATGCCTTTGTTCACCTTTTTTTTTTTTTTTTAACGGTCACACATCTGCCTTTATTGGGAGCAGCAGGTGGGACACTTCCAACAACAGTAAAAAAGTTAATTTTCAAAAGCAGGGAGTCAGTGAAGCCATCTGGTTGGTACCCTTGGGAACTTACACGTAGGTGCCGACCCAGAGCTACAGGAAGAGGACTCCAAAGCCCATGAAGGGCCAGGCCACCAAGGAGATGAGCTCTTTGTAGATATCCCGCGTATACTTGGTGGAGGTTACCTTGTACCTAGGCAGGGCATTTCAACCCACACAGGGTAAGCCACCGCTCTACCACCGGAAGCCTTTCTTCACTCTTGGCCACACAAAAACTGATTTGGGGGAAGTGGATGTGGCTCAGCAGTTGGGCGCCCGCTACCACATGGGAGGTCCCAGATTCGGTTCCCGGTGCAAGAAGATGAGCCAGACAGCAAGCTGACTTGACGGTCTGGCGCAGCGAGCTGATGCAACAAAGAGACACAAGGAAAGCACACAACGAGAGACACAACAAGTGGAACAGAGGTGGCTCAAGCCATTGGGTGTCTCCTTCCCATATGGGAGGTTCCAGGTTTGGTTCCCAGTGTCTCCTTAAACAAAGAAGACAAGCAGACAGCGAGTGCAAACAATGGGGGGGCGGGCAGGGATTAAATAAATAAAATAAATCTTAAAAAAAAAACGTTTTGGCCCACGGGCCAAAAAGTTTGCTGACCCCCAGTCTAAAGTACCCATTTGATGGTTCATTTCATATGCTTTTCTTCTGCCTGGTCCTGAGACTTCTAGTTCTCATTAGAAAGGGCCATCCGGTTCAACGCTGAGCTTCTTGAGCAGGTGTCCTCGTAAGCTCACCGCACCAGCAAACTGGGCACCCGGGAGGTGCTGTCAAAACATGGCTCCATGGGAGGCGGCTGTGGCTCAATCAGTAGGGCTCCCGTTTACCATATGGGAGGCCCCAGGTTCGGTTCCCGGGGCCTCCTGGTGAGGGCGGGCCCGCCCACACGGCGTGGTTGGCTGACCCAGCGAGCACGGGCAGCAAGGGGGGGATAAATGAATAAATAAATAAAATCTTTAAAAAAAAAACAAAAAAAAAAACATGGCTCCAGTGGGAAGTAAGTAGCTCAGCACAAAGGAGGCATTGGACTTTCTGCATGCAGGCATGGATCGAAAAGACCAAGAAGAGCACTGCCAGAGGCGGTTTTCCTTTTTAAAATTTGTATTTTTCTTTTCTCCAAAGATTAAAAGAAGCCATAACTACAAGTAAAGAACAGGAGCCGAAGTACCAGGCCAGCCACCCAAACCTCAGAAAACTGGATAATTCAGGTGAGTGGGGGACATGAATGGGATTCTGTGGGAAACCACAGTCAGCCTTGGCCCTACGCTGACAGGGTAACGGGGACTTCTCTGCAGCCATGGGTGCTGGCTCCAGCTGCTCTCTCCAGACTTGCCAGGTGAAGGGCACTTGTCACCCAGTGCCACTTTCTGAGGGCTGGGTGTGCTTTAGGGTGGGTTACCTCCTGCCCTCTCCCAGGAAGGGCAGAATAAGGAAGCAGGGGGGGGTCTGTGTCCCATTGAAAATGAGCTATTACTTCCTGCCAGGAAGGGCATAATAAGGAAGCGGGGGCGCTGCGTCCTACTGAAAATGAACTATTACTTCCTGCCCTGTGTATCTCCAAACTCTCTGGTAGTGAAAGTCAACTGGGGAAAAACTCCTATGGAAGGCAGAATAACAGCCCCAAAGAGGTCTGCATCCTAACTGCTGGAACCCGTGAACGTGTTTGATGACGTGGCACAGGGAAGATTAACATTGCAGGGAAGCAGATGTGGCTCAAGCAGTTGGGCACCTGCCTACCACATGGGAGGTCCCAGGTTCAGTTCCTGGTGCTTCCTAAAGAAAACGAGCAAGACAGCAAGCTGATGCACAGGCTGGCTCAGCGAGCTGATGCAACAAGGAGACACAACAAGGAAGCACAATGAGAGACACAACAAACAGGGAGCAGAGGTGGCTCAAGCGATTGGATCCCTCCTTCCCACACGGGAGGTCTCAGGTTTGGTTCCCGGTGCCTCCTAAAATGAAGATGAGCAGACACAGAACACACAACGAATAGACACTGAGAGGCAGACAGCAAGCCCAAACAACGATGGGGTGGGGAGAAATACATAAATAAAATAAATCTTTTTTTTAAAAAAAAAAGATTGCAGGTGGGGGAGCAGATGTGGCTCAAGTGGTTAAGTGTCTACTTCCCACATGGGAGGTCCCAGGTTCAGTTCCCAGTGCCTCCTAAAAACAAAAAATCAAACAAAGGGAAAAACCAACTCAGGGGAGCCTTTGTGGCTCAGCAGTTGAGTGCTGGCTTCCCACCTATGAGGTCCCAGTTTCAATCCCTGGGTCCCAGTACCAAAAAAAAAAAAAAAAAAAAAAAAAAAAAGATTGCGAGTGGAATTGCAGTTGCTAAGCAACTGACCTTGGTGGGGTGGAAAGATTATTCTGACTTACTAGGTGGGCCCAAGGGTCATTTATAAGTGTCAGAGAGAGGCAGAAGGGACAGTGTCAGAGTCAGATTGGAAGATGTTATACTATTGATTTTGAAGATGGAGAAAGGGGCCAGGAGATGGGGGATGCAGGTAGCCACTAGAAGACGGCAAAGTCACAGAAAAAGATTCTCCCCCAGAGGCCTCCAGAAGGTGTGCAGCCCGGCTGGCACCATAATCTCATTCCAGTGAGACCCATGGCAGACTTCTGACCTCCAGACCTGAAAAACAACAAACTGGTGTTGTTTGAAGCCCCTGAGCTTGCGATTATTTGTTGCATCAGTAGTAGGAAATAAATAAAATCCCCAAGCCAGAGCAGGCAGGGAAGCAGAGGCATACCCAAGGAAAGCAAGGTAGTGTTTTGTGTCAAATCAGCCCAACAATATCAAATGGTCGGCCCAGAAACAACCTCCTCCAGGAAAGGACTTTGGGCCTCCCAGATGCTTCTGTATGCTTCTGTATGGGAAGGGTGCTGGAAACAGAGTGCTTATGATGTCCAGCCCCTTAGAGAGCTGGAACTCACCACTGCCCTGCTGGACATGGCTACAGAGAGACCTTGAGGGGAAAAAGCCAAGTCACGAGAGCCTGAGACAGACACAGTACAGTCTGGGCAGGCAAAAACCATGAGAGGAAGGGAGAAAAACTGACATGGATGCAACCCTGGAAAACCTGCCTTTGTCCTTCTTCAGAGAAGCAGACCAGGAGCCATGCAAGTCAAAAACACGGTCGCAGGAAATTCAAGGACTTCTTGATTTGTGGAGTGTGTGATAACATGAGAGACTCAAATTGACGCTGCGTGCAGAATGGATTCACTAGGTTGGTGTCAGAGAAAATGCACTCATTCCAGAAAAAGATGTTTCCCCAAAAGATATTAACCATGAAGTCAGAAATGGCTTTTCTGTGTGCATTTAAAAACTGAAGCTAAGAAAGATTATTCCTTGGGGCCGGTGTGCATTATATAAGAACCTTGTTGTTTTAAGTTGTTGTTTTTATTTGAAATAAAGTTTAAAAAAAAAAAGAATCGGTACGGGTAGCAAGTGGAACTCAGTGGTTGATCACCTGCTTCGCATTTACAAGATCCCAGGTTCAATCCCCAGTACTGCCAAAAATAAAAAAATCACTCCAAAATCTCATTTTGGTAATAATTTCTTTTTGTTTGTTTTGTTTTTTTAGGAACCCAGCATCTCCCATGTGGGAAGCAGGTGCTCAACTGCTTGAGCCACATCCACTCTCCACAATTTCATTTTTTTTCTCTTTCTATAGAGTAAATCTTTTATTGGTCGCCAACATGTCAGACACAAGGGATATAAGCACTAAACAAAAAGCAAAGGACTCAGCTTGCCGTGTTCACAATTTCCACCTAATAACCAGCCAGATGCCTTTTAGCCTGCCTCTTCCCAGTGCTTCTCCCATCTCTAGATCCATAGCCAGATGAGGATGGCTTTCTAGGTAGCACAGACCTATTCCAGCAACAAGCTGGCATCTTCAGACTTGTTAACACTGTTTGGAAACTCGGGGGTAACCAATTGCATGCTTACGCCAACTTGTTGAAAAACCATCCTAATTAGGCGCTTAATCCAGCCAAGCAGTTAGATGGCAAAGTCGCCCCAAATTTGCATTTCAAGTACTTCAGGTGTGCATAGCGGCACATGGTCCAAAAAGGACACCCGGCCATGCGGCAGCCAACGACTTCTTCACTTGCTCTGGCTTCCAGTTTTCCACAATTTCATTTTTAAACCTTGTTGTCCAGACTTCTCCACCCAGCCCCTGTGGTAAATTTTGATTTTGTTTTTAGTTTTTGTTGTGTTTTTTTAATTAGAGCAGTTGTAGGTTTACAGAAAAATCATGCAGGAAGTCCAGAGTTCCCACATACCCCCATGTACATGCACACACACACAGTTTTCCCTAATAACATTTTGCATTAGTGTGGTACCTTTGTTAGAATTGAAACAATATTACTGTAATTATACTGTTAACTAGTCCATAGTTTACATTAGGGTTCACTTTTTATGTTGTACCATTCTAGCGTATTCAAGCCCGCATAATTTCCATCGCCACCGTTCCACTGTCATAGTGTTTGTGTGAATCTATGTCTTTCCAGAGATTGTGGACCAGGGTCTGACCAAGTGACCCATCTCTTGAGGAAGAGGCCAGCACCCTGACTTGCCCCTGTGAACTCTCTCTCGGCACCTGGTCCACGCGCGTATTTCATCTAGACACCTTATTTCCACTCTCCTCTCTTGGGACGGCCTGAGAACCTACCACCTCATTTCCTCCACCCATTTATCCAGATTCAAATTCATCTGGACAGACGCCACTCACCTTCCTCTCGGTGTCTCTTTTTCAAATCAGACTCCATCGCTGGAGGTGCCAGCTCTGCCGAGAGTACTGAGGCTTACTCAAAGAACCCGCACCTCCGAGCCTATCAACAGAAGATCGACAGCAATCTAGGTAAGTCGGAAGGCTGCACCAGCCTGGGCGAGTCACGCTAAGGCCAGACATTCAGCCTCCAGGTGGCTCATGGCCAGCACAGTGGTAGCCACCCCTCTGCTCAGGACAGAGACTTGTGAACAGCCTTGGTGCCTGCTCCTGCCACACCATACACCACCTTCCACGTGGTGTCATGTCCATTCACGCCTCACCACCTCTGGGCTCTGCCTTCTCCTCTCCTGTCCTGTGTCCACTTCTACTCCAACCGAGCTGTCCTCCCCTCTGGTCCAGATTCTGACAACAGCCAACACTGCCTTCCCCCCACCCCCAAGGTCCTGAGAAGCCATATCATGTCACCCTCTGGGCTCCACATCCATCTCCTTTCTGACCTTCAGGGACTCTGAGCCGGGGTTCCTCCACTGCGAAATAGAAGTAGGGACAGACCCTGCCACTGAGGGCTCGTGGGAGGATTCCCAGTGCTGATCCTGGGAACCTTTAGGAAGCACCTGGCCGCTCGTGTGGCTACTCCTGCCCATTTGCCCTACAGCTGCCAGAGTAAGCTTTTAAAGATATAAGCCAGACTTTGTGATGCTCTGCTGAACTGTGGCCTCCCCACCCGCACAGAACACTTCCAGATTTCTCACCCTGGCCCAGCCTTTGACCCCCACCCACCTCCCCACCCTTCCTGCCCTTCTCACTTTGCTGGCCCCCTGGGGCCTTTTTCCTCCTTCCTGCCTCACAGCCCTTACATAGCTGCCTGCCTCCACCATTTGCAGGCTGGCTCCCTCTCTCCCTCTAAGTCTCATTTTAACCTGACCTCCCTATTTTGTTCTCTCAGAGCACCCTTTTCTTTTTGCTTGTAATTTATGTATCTGCTGGTTTGTCTGTTGTCTCACTGACCAGACCCTAAGCTCAAGGAGAGCACAGGGATGTTTCCATTCTGTTTTTTTTTTTTTTTTTTTTTTTTAAGATTTTTTTTTTTTTTTTATTTTTCCCCCCCCTGCTGCTTGTGCTCGCTGGGTCAGCCAACCACGCCATGCGGGCGGGCCTGCCTTCACCAGGAGGCCCCGGGAACCGAACCCGGGGCCTCCCATATGGTAAACGGGAGCCCTACTGATTGAGCCACAGCCGCTTCCCTCCATTCTGTTCACCTTTTTATACCCAGGGCCTAGTAGGCCAGCAGTCAATAGTTATTTTTGAATGAAGAGCAAATTTGGTTATTTGAAGTTCCAGTTGAGTCATGTGTGTGTGGAAAGTGTACGTTGGTCCTGGAGAGGTTCCTGCCAGCAGTGTGTGTGCTCAGGTGATAAATCCCTGGTATATACCTCTTACCTTTACTCCAGGAACAAGAACCCCTCCCTCCACCCACGGCTACCTGGGTTCTCATCCAGTCTCCCTCCCAGCTCCTGCCAGGAGCCTGGCAGGGTGAGCGAGACAAATAATAAAACCTGTCAAGAGACAGAACAGAACCCCATGGAATGCAGGTTGGGGCATCCACTTGCAGCCTTTGTTCTGCCCTCCTTCTGGTGAAGCAAAGGCACACAAGCACTTTTTATTTATTTATTTATTTATTTTTAATGGTACCAGGGCCAGGGAATGAACCCAGGACCTCGTTTGTAGGAAGCCGGCACTCAATCACTGAGCCACATGGGCTCCCCTGGCTTGGTTTTTTTTATGTTTCCTTGTTGTTTTGTCTTTGTTTTTAGGAGGCACCAGGGACCGAACTCAGAACCTCCCTTCTGGGAAACAGGCACCCTGAATAAACACACACACACACACACACACACACACTGCATCTGTGTAGAAGTGGGGCTCATTCTTGTGTTTAAACTTGAATGCAGGGAAGCGGCTGTGGCTCAATCGGTAGGGCTCCCGTTTACCATATGGGAGGCCCCGGGTTCGGTTCCCGGGGCCTCCTGCTGAAGGCAAGCCCGCCCGCACGGCGTGGTTGGCTGATCCGGCGAGTGCAGGCAGCGGGGGGTGGGGGGTGGGGATAAATGAATAAATAAATAAAAACTTTAAAAAAAAAAAAAAAAAACTTGAATGCAATAATGATGTAACGAAAAAAAAAAAAAATAATGATGTAACGTATCGCAGAGAGCTGAGCCTTCTCTTGAAAGTGGTATAGGCCACAGTTACTCTGCGGGAGGCTGGCACCTACAGCACCTCATTCCTTCCTACATGGGGGGCCTTGGACTGCAGGGATCTGTGCAGCCGGCTCAGGCAGAGACACTGGCTTCTTCCTGCCCACAGAGTATGTGGAGGAAGGGCTGCCAGCCCAGTTCTGGGAACTGTGAGCCAGCTGGGGTAGCCCAATACATTCAGTGGGAAAACAAAATGTGAATTTTAATAGCACTGGTAAGGGTTTTCCTAGCGTTTGCTTCCAGTGGGTACATCTGTGTTTCATGTATGTTCTGGCAGAATCCCCTGATGGTAGGACAGGGACAGATGCCCCCACACACACACTTCTGCCACCCAACATGTGGTCTGGCAGGATGCAGCCTTATCCAGAGGTGGGCCTGGAGCTGGCGTGTGCAGGGGCTCCAGTTGGACAGAGGTTCCCAAGTCTCTTTTAGGCATGTTTCCAAACAGGGATCCTCATCTATGTTTAATCCAGCTTCAGGGAGGCTGGAGATGGCAGGAAGGAAAACGGGCACTGGTGAGCTTATCCACTGGAGCGGGGTTCTTGCCAGTAGAAAGCAGTCCCACCAGCCTGCTGTCAGCGAGCTGCGAAGCTCTCCCAGGTACTCACAAGGGGTCTAGGAAGACAATGTTCTCCAGGCCCCTCTGTGCACCTTTCTCTCTGGTACTCACCAATCTGATGATATGTAGCGCCCTCCTAGAAGGTTAAAAGGCAGCTGGAAAAATGAGGTCAGTCAAGTCACAGGAGATAAGAGTGGTTTTCTCTGCGGGAGTGAGGGCAGCTTCTGCGTTGAGGACATATCAACTTTTTACACTGAGGCAACAGGTTTTCTTTTTT
>JAKSZT010054557.1:2227528-2244058 GCA_026826555.1 Tolypeutes matacus
TGGATGGATGGATGGATGGATGGATGGATGGATGGATGGATGGATGGCTATAGATGCAGCAAAGGTGGCAAAATGTTAAAATTGGTGGATCGGGGTATCAGAGGTGGAGATGACATGTTTGAGTTCCCTGTATGGGGTTGGTATTATTTTTGCCAACTGCCCTGTAAATTTGAAATAAAAATAATAATAATAAAAATTCTACCTTGTTGAGGAGGACAAGGTGGGAACAGGCTAAAGAGAACAGTTTTGGAATAGTCCAGGCCAGAACCGAAGAGGGGGCCCAAACTAGAGCAGTAGGGGACAGGCAGAGAGAAGAATGGGTGGGTTCCAGAGACAATTAGGTGGGGCAGGCTTTAGTGTTGGATTTGCCAGCCAGGGATGCTGGAAAGGGAGAAGTAGATTGTGGCAGTTTGACATTATTTGTGAATCCCCAAAAGAGAAAGATGTTTGTAAACTAATCTGTTCCTCTGAGTGTGATACCCTTTGATTGTATTAAATCCAAAGGTTTTAGGTTTACTTAATAAAATCAACTTAGTGCTTTTGGTTCAACCACATCAGTAGGGCATGACTCAGGTTGAGTCCCCACCCCCTTGGTGGGCCTATATAAATGGACACTCACTCAAGAAGACACACAGAAGAGAGAGAGCTCTGTGATGTTTGATCCTGGGGCCCCGGGGAGAGATGAGCCACTCGCCTGATAGTTTGCAGCTGAAGAGAACAGAGCAGCTGAGCAGCTAAGAAGGCCCAGAAAGAAACGAGCCCTATGCCAGAGACTAATACAGGAAGCCCTGAGAGACCAGGCAGAGTCGCCTGCCATCTTGCTTCAACATGTGGCAACTGACTTTGGTGAGAAGTAACCTTGAGTTGGACTCTTTAGGGCCTTGTAACTGTAAGCTTCTACCCCAAATAAATACCCTCTATAAAAGCCAACAACACATCTTTGGTACTTTGCATCAGCACCCCTTTGGCAGACTAATACACAGATGATAACTCTCAGATTTCCAGCCAAAGGGGATTAGTAGCAGACTGTTTTATTTCACTAGAGGAATACAAAAGCCCAAGTAAGGTTGGGGTTAGGGGCAGAGAAACAAATCCCAAAGACTAGAGAGGACTCAACGTGAAAGTAAGTGAAGAACAGGGGCTTAAGCAAGTCATAGATGGGAAAGAAACTACCCAACCCACAGAGGGCACATTTAAAGGGGCACAGCACACACTAATATCAGAGATACACCATTGAGACCCAAGGCACCTCCAGGCCTTAGAGAAATTAAGTCAAAACCAAGTTCTGCTGGGGGTAGATTTGGCTTTTTTTTTTTTTTTTTAAACAAGTGTTGTTTTCACGTTTCAGTTCCCTGAGACAGGCTAATGTTAAACATTCCACCACTTAAAAGCTTCTCTTGGCTCCTGTGGTGGTTTGGAGCTATAGGTATCCCAGAAAAACATGTTCTTAAAGTTAATCCATTCCTGTGGGTGTGAACCCATTGGTAAGTAGGACCTTTTGATGAGGCTACTTCAATTAAGGAGTGACCCACCTCATTCAGGATGGGTCTTAACCCTATTACTGGAGTCGTTTATCAACAGAATGAATACAGAGAGAAAGAAAGCCCGGGAAGCCAAAAGCTACAATCAACGAAACCTGGAAGAGATGGGAATGACCAGCAGACGCCACCATGTGCCTTGCCATGTAGCAGAGGAGCCAAGGATTGCCAGCAGCCAATCTTCGGGAAAAAAGCATTGCCATGATGATGCCTTGATTTGAACATTTTCTTGGCCTCAAAACAGTAAGCTAATTCCCCTTGTTTAAGCTGAACCATTTCATGATATTTGTCTTAAGCAGCCTAGGAAACTAAAACAGCTCTTATTATGATTATGGCAGAAGTGTCACTTAGGGAAGCCAGTTGGCCAGTTTAGGTAACTCCATGGACCAGTATCTGATGGTCCCCAGGTCCACAGGCCCTGAAGTGGCTAGTCTCTTGAGGTTACTAACAAAAATCAAAATAAAATGAGACGGCCATGATTATTCATTTACAGGAAATATAAGGGTCAAATAAACATTTTAAGCTGAAATGTAAGCTCTCTGAAGACAGGACTCCAGAGCCTTATGCATACAGTAGACACTCAGTAAGTCTCTGTTGAATGGATAGGAGGAAAAGGAAGGGAGAGACAGAGACAGCAAGAGGGAAAGAAAGTGGAATTCACAGTATAATTATAAAACACATTCTTTTTTTTTTTTTTTTTTTTTTTACCAGGAGGTCCCAGGGATCAAACCCAGGTCCCTCCATATGGGAGACAGACACCCAACCATTTGAGCCACATCCATCCCCCACATTCATTCTTATTCTCTCTCTCGCTCTCTGTAGGAAAGTTACTCAAGGAGCCAGGTTAAAATCAGAAGTTCACTTAGCACAGATTTCTCTGCTTCAACTGAGTACCATCAGACAGGAACCACATTGTATTCACCTTTGCATCCTGGCTCCCAGCAGATGCTCAGTGTTTGCTGAGTCCCTTCATTACTTAAATGTTCATCATCTCAGAATCTTCTAAAAAGGCTTCTTTTCCTGAATTCCAGCAAGCAGGAGTCTTGTTAGTCTATATCTACTTGTCTATCCCAAAGTCAATTTTCCTTCTTCCTTGATTGCAAAACCACAATTTCGCCCGGCCTCAGTCAGTTAGGGTGGCCCCATTCTTGCTGGTGCTTGCTTTAGGAATGAGCGTGTGACCCAATTCTGGGCAGAATGTGAAGGGATATCTTCCAGAAGGTTTCAGGAGGAAACACATCTTTTGTTTTTAAAGAGACAGAAAAATAATAACAAAGAAAAACAGAAAAATAAAACAAAAAAATAAAAATAAAATTTCTAAAAAAGATACAAAAGGAAGTCACCCCTCTTCTTCCTCTGGGCATTGTCCTGACTGGATGTGATGGGTGGGATTACCATAGCCATCTAACTACCAGCCTGATGATGAAGGAATGGGAGCAGATGTGACTCAAGAAGTTGAGCTCCTGCTTCCCACATGGGAGGTCCTGGGTTTAGTTCCCAGTGCCTTCTAAAACACACACACACACACACACACACACACGCAAGCAAGCAAAAAACCAACTCAGGGGAGCCAATGTGGCTCAGTGATTGAGCGCCGGCTTCCTACATATGGGTCCCGGGATCAATCCCTGGCCCCAGTGCCTCAAAAAAAAAAAAGAAAGAAAAAAAGAAAAAGGAGTGAAAAGAAAAAAAATTACAGAGAGACTCAGATTGAACAGCCTGCATCTGGAACCTGCCCTACTAGAGACTTCATGTTATGGGAAATAACAAATCCCTTATTGTTTAAACCATTTTGAATTGGGGGATTTCTAATATTGCAGTAGAAAGCATGCTAATGCAGTTTGGATGGATAAGGTGATTATATTGTGACTCCATGATGATTAACTAAAATCATTGAGTCACCCTAGTGCAATAGAAATAGGCCCGTCCGATTGCCTAATCCCAGAAGGGTTAGACCCTGACTTCAACCATGACTACTTTTATAATAGGCTTTGGACTAGGAATTGAGTGGGAGGATCGTAGGTGAGGTTGGGGTTTAAACAAAAAACAAAGTCATCAGGTTTAAAAAGGGAAGATGTCCAGAGAAAATTCCTCTATGGTGGGTAGGAAATTTTAAAAAGTGGCAACAGGAACCTGAATGGAAAAAAATAAAATGTTCATGATTTTATATCAGCTTTTGAGATTTTAGTGTGGTGTCAGGAAAAGAGGATTTGGGATTGAAGTCTTCTATCCACTGTCTACATCATTAAAATAAGATTTTAGGGAAGTGGCTGTGGCTCAATCAGTAGGGCTCCCGTTTACCATATGGGAGGCCCCAGGTTCGGTTCCCGGGGCCTCCTGGTGAAGGCAAGCCCGCCCGCACGGCGTGGTTAGCTGACCCAGCGAGCACAAGCAGCAAGGGGGGGATAAATGAATAAATAAATAAAATCTTTAAAAAAATAAATAAATAAAATAAAATAAGATTTTACCCAGACAAAGATGAAAATACAATGAATATCAATGATAAAGCACTTCCTCCAGAGACGGTGATTATAGACAGGGGTTAAGGGAAGACTTTTATAAGATGTGAGCATCAAGCGCTGGTTGTTTTTAAGCAAAGATTTCTAGTTCTGGCTCTGACTAATACAGACTGCCTGTTCTGCATCCCATATGGTACATAAGTCATATAGGATGAATGCTATGATTATTGATTGAAAGGTGTTTCATAATGAGAAAGAAACTTGCTTTTACTTAAAGGCTGGTGCTCAGCTGTAGGACAAGTTCTCCGTCCTCCTAATCATGGAAGGGAAAAGATGTTTCTCTCAGATGCAAAAAACTAAACTGAGCAGAAAATTCTCATTAGATCTAAGTCTGGTTGCACATTAGAATTAGCTGGGAAGCGGATGTAGCTCAAGCGATTGAGCTCCCGCCTACCACATGGGAGGTCCCTGGTTCAGTTTCTGGTGCCTCCTAAAGAAGACAGCGAGCTGGCATGACGGGCAGATGCAGCAAGCTGATACAACAAGATGACGCAACCAGAGACACAAGAAGAAAAATAATGAGAGACACAACAAAGCAGGTAGCAGAGGTACCTGGTGCCTCCTAAAAGAAGACAGCGAGCTGACGCAACAGGCAGGCGCGGCGAGCTGACACAGTAAGATGACACAGCAAGAGACATGGGGAGGTAAAGCATAATGAGAGACACAACAAAGCAGGGAGTGGAGGGGGCTGAAGCACTTAGGCACCTCCCTCCCACATCAGAGGTCCTGGGTTCGGCTCCCGGTGCCTCCTAAAGAAACAAGGAAGATGAACAGACATAGTGCAAAAACATTAAGGGGATGGGGAGAAATAAATAAAATAAATCTTAAAAAAAAAAAAAAAAAAAAAAGAATTAGCTGGGGAGGGGAGCAGATGTGGCTCAGGCAGTTGAGTGCCTGCTTCCCACATGGGGGGTCCCGGGTTTGGTCCCCGGTACCTCCTGGAAAGAAAAACAAGCAAATAAACGAGGGAAACAACTCAGGGGAGCTGATGTGGCTTGGTGGTTGAGTGCCAGCTTCCCACATGCGAGGTCCCGGATTCAATACCTGGCTCTGTTACCTCAAAAAAAAAGGATTAGCTGGGGAGCTTTAGGGAATACTGATGATGGCCCTTAAACATCTGACAAGGTGCTCAATCTCACTTCATTGAAGAGAAATGCAAAATAAAACTCAACATTTTTTCACCTATAGGACTGGAAAGAATCTAGAAGATGGGCATATAATTTCATTAGCATCTGGTTCTCCTCTACTTCTGAGAATATAGGGGGTACAATTCCCTGTTCCTCCTGAATTTAGGCTGGGCAGGTGACTCGACTGGCCCATAAAATGCATGCAGAAATTACCAATTTCCTCTGGGCCGAAGCATTTAATGGCCGGTGCTGTTAAATTAAAGATTCTCTCCATTTCTCTTCCTCGACTCAACCACTGAGGGAGAAGGCCAAGCGTATGTGTGGTGCCGCCTCAGAATGGCGAAGCCTGGTGGCTGAGTTGCCACATGGAGGAACGTTGCTTTGCCTGTGTATGAGTCAGAAATAAATCTTTGGGAGCAGATGTAGCTTAAGTGGTTGAGCACCTGCTTCCCATGTATGAGATCGTGGGTTCAATTCCTAGTACCTCCTTTAAAAAAAAAAAAAAGAAAAGAAATAAATCTTTGTGTATTAAGCCACTGCTGCATAAGCCTAGCCTGTTCTGACACACAATTCTGTTGATCAGGCTCTAGTGAAACAGGCATTTTCTTATATTACTGCTAACAGTAAAAAAAATGGGACAACTTTTATGCAGGGCAATTTATTTTTTTTCTGGAGGTACCAGGGATTGAACCCGGGACCTTGTACATGCAAAGCAAGCATTCAACCAATGAACTACACCTGCTTTACTATGGAGAGCAATGTTAACCCTATCTATCCATGTACATTTTTTTTTTTTTTAAAGATTTTATTTTATTTATTCATTTATCCCCCCCTTGCTGCTTGTGCTCTCTGGGTCAGCCAACCACGCCGTGCGGGTGGGCTTGCCCTCACCAGGAGGCCCTGGGAACCGAACCCAGGGCCTCCCATATGGTAAACGGGAGCCCTACTGATTGAGCCACAGCCGCTTCCCATATCCATGTACATTTTATTTATCCTTTAATCTGCAGTCCCACTCCTGGGAATCTATTCTGCAGAAATACCTGCATACATATGAAATGATATATGCACCAAGTTATTCATGGTGGCCTCATAACAATAAGGGTTTGGAAATAATTTAAATATCTAACTCTAAAGACTGGTTAAATATGCTAGGGTAGATCTTCACAATGGAATAATGTGCAAATGTGAGAAAAAAAAGGAAGATCTCTACATACTGATAGAGAAATATTTCCAGTATATAAGATTTTAAAAAGCAAGATTTAGTATGATATGTGAATATATCTCCATAAAATTGCTTATTAAAAAAAAACACACAGGCAAAATTTGTATCAGCAGAACCACTGCCAGCCTGTACTGAAAGGGGCACAGAGATGAAATGAAGGAAGAGTGACTTCAAGGGAAGAAGCATGGAAGCAAAGGTCTGGACCGAAAAGATCTCCTCGGGCCAAGTTTCACAGGTCCCTCAGACAGAAGCGTTTTGCCCCAGGAAAGACTACATCCATAACTGATTTTTTTCAAGCCGGGTCTTGAACCTAGGACCTTGTATGTGGGAAGCCAGCGCTCAACTGCTTGAGCCACATTCACTCCCCCATAACTGATTTTGATGATACTTTATACTTAACATTGTTCTAAAATGACTTAAGATTTTGGGGATGTTGTGATAGGATGAATGTATTTTCCATGTGGGAAGAATATGTCTTTTTGGGGTCCACCGGGTAGACTGTTGGGGGTTGAATCATGTCCCTCACAAAAGGCATATTCAGGTCCCAACCCCTGTCCTGTGGGAGTGCACCCATTTTGTAAACAGGACTTTGGAGGATATTATTAGTTAAGGTGTACCCAAACTGAATGAGGGTGGGCCTTAATCCAATATGGCAGAAATCCTTATAAGCAAAGGAAATTGGGCATAGAAAGAGAATCCATGGGGAACAGCCAGAAGCTGAAAGTCAACAGAACCTGGACGAGAAAGGAGAAGATGCTGTCATATGCAATACCATGTGAGTGAAAACCAAGAAACCCCAAGACTGCCAGCTAGGCAGAAGATACTGACTCTGAGAAGAAGCAAGTCTTCTAGCTTCTGAAACTGGGAGCCAATAAATTCCTGTTGTTAAGTCAAAAAAAAAAAAAAAAATGCAGCAAGATGCAGGAGAATGGATATAATGTTTCCTTTAGTGTAAACAGGAGGTATAAAAGGGGAGGGAAATAAAAATATTCTTACTTATTTTTTTTTTTTTTTAAAGATTTTATTTATTTATTCATTTATCCCCCCGTTGCTGCTTGTGCTCGCTGGGTCAGCTAACCACGCCGTGTGGGCGGGCTTGCCTTCACCAGGATGCCCCAGGAACCAAACCCATATGGTAAACAGGAGCCCTACTGATTGAGCCACAGCCGCTTATTAACTTATTTTTAATTGCATAAAGAAACACTTGTGTAATACCCAAGAGGCTAATAAAACTGGTTAATTATAGGAGCCTGGGGGAACAAGATGGACAGAGGAGCAAGACTTCTCAATGAATACCATTTGTATCATTTTGATATTTGAGCTATATGAATGCATTACCTTTTTTTTTTTTTTTCAATTTCTAATACTCAGGTCTCCCCAGGCCAATTAAATAAGTGTCCTGAGCAGGGGCCTGGGCTTTTTTTTTTTTTTTTTTTTTTAATTGTTGCCCAATTGATCAAATGTTCTCAGCCAGGGTTGAGAATCACTGCTTTATGCCTCAGTCTCAAAAGAAACAAAGGATCAGAGAGGAAGCTTTTCTGTTGTAGTTGTGGGTAATATTTGGCCCCTGTTCTGTTTTCTATAACCTAACTCTGGTGGTTCAAGTCACCCCTCAGGGAATACTCTAACTAGATGAGGGAGATTCATCTGGTTAGAGTATTCTAACCAGACAGTCCTTAGGATGTTACCATGGATGGAAAGTGCCAGGCTGTATTAGAGAACAGGGCCAGACATAGAGTTGAGGTAAGATGCAAACCCATACTGAGCTCATTCATCAGAGATGTGTGGCCTTTTTCAGGAAAGAAAAAGTCTACTAGAAGTTGTGTTAGTAATCCCAAATACCAAGTCTTGCTGGGAGCAGCACAAAGGGCACACATGCAAGGAATGCTTTTGGCCTAAAGTAGGGGCTGGGAAACAACGGCCCATGTGCCAATCCAGTCCACGGTCCATTTTGAACAGCCTGTGAGCAAAGAATGGTTTTTACATTTTTCAATAGTTGGAAAAAGATTCAAAAGCCAAAGAATACTTCATGATGCATGTGTATTATATGAAATTCAAATCTATGTCCATTAATAAAGTTTTATTGGCATAAAGCCACACCCACATTTGCATATTGCCTCTCAGTGCTTTCCCACTACAATGGCAGAGTTGAGTAGAGACAGAGACCATCTGTGGCGTTCTCAAGATTCTGCATTGCCGCTTGGCTCACTACAAATCGCAGTAATGCAGTTCTAATTCCACAGTGTTTTGAATGCCACATGTTATTGCTGTACCAAAGTGTTTTATAATTTTTTTATCACTAGTGCTCACCCATTATGTCAAAAGAAGAAAAGCGGAGTTTGAATGGCGTGTTTTGTTTTTTTTTTTTAATATATACATTTCTCAATTAAATGTAATGGATACATATAAAAATTTTTTTGAATCAAGCAATATGTTACACGATATATTTGGTTCATAGTAAAGCATTCATACAGTATTTGTCCTTTTGTGTCTGGCTTGCTTCACTCAACATAATGTCCTCCAAGTGCATCCATGTCATATGATTTATGATTTCATTTCTTCTTACAGCTACATAATATTCCATCATGTGAATATATTTTAACACATATATTAAAATGTATGAAAATTTCATATATATTTTTTTAATTAGAGAAGTTGTAGGTTTACATAAAAGTCATGTAAAAAATACAACAAAGTGGAGTGTAGGTTATTCTTTTATTGAATTAGATGGCAACACACAGTGTTTATTATGCAGTCACCCACTAGCTATGCTAAAAGAATACAATAGATGTTGACATTATTAGACTGAGCAGTCATTACCATATTCCCAACTCACAGGAAAGCAATGGTCAGAAAAATTAGAAAATTTCAAATGGAATTTTTCATCACAGCAGAATTTCTTCCCAAAGATAAAAAATGAAAATGAAAATGAAGATGCAACCAAAATAAGTTTCCAAGTGGCTCATTTGTTAGCTAAACAAAGAAAGCTGCTTACCAATGTTGAATTAATTAAATGATTGTAGCAGCTGAAGAAATGTGTCCAGAGAAAATAAACTTGTTTTAGACTCTAAGCCTTTCAGTGAGAACAGTTGCTCAAACACTTGAGAACAACAGGAGCAATATTAATAGTCAATGAGCAAACAAAGCAAATGATTTCGAGTGATTTTCCTTGGTTATTGTTGAGTAGACAGATGTTACTAAGACTGCTCAGTTGCTGTTGTTTATTCAGAGAGTCAATACTGATTTTGGAGTCACTGAATAATGAGCCTCTGTAAATAGTCTCTTTATGTAGAACAACGACAGCCATTTTGGAGAAGTTTAGAAAACAATAATACAGTATAATCTGAAGTGGAATCTGCTAAGATGTGTTATAACTGATGGTGGTAAAAATGTGTCAACCAGAAGAAGGCTTAGTTGGACAAATTTTTAAAGCTCAAGAAAATGTTTAGAACCTAGGATTATTCATTAAGGAGCTAATTGGCAGAAAATATTTGAATCTCTCATGTTAACTAGAAGGGTCAACAGTGAATTAATTTGCTCTTAAATTTAACTATCATCAGGTCTGTGAGTTTTTGTTAGAAATAGAAGCTGAATATCCTGAGTTGCCCTACCACACAAGCAGTTTACTAGCTTAGGAGTGGTAAAATTTTGTTACAATTTTTTTTTTAGTTCATGGCCGAATAGGATACTTCTCTGAATGTGAAGAACCATTCTTTTTTTTTAAAATTTTTATTTTTTTTTTTATTTTTTCCCCCCCCCCCCCCCCCCGCCCCTTGCTGCTTGTGCTCTCTATGTCCATTTGCTGTGCGTTTTTCTGTGTCTGCTTGTCTCCCCCTGCCGGGTCGTCCTGCTGCGTCAGCTCACTGAGCTGCCTTCACCAGGGAACCGAACCCGGGTCCTCCCATATGGTAAACAGGAGCCCTACTGATTGAGCCACAGCCGCTTCCCTGAAGAACCATTCTAAACCACTGAATGGCTTTTGAAATTAGCTTTTGGTACAAGTTTGGTGAGTTAGACCTAAAATCAAAAGACAAACCAAAATAAACAAAGACAAATCAGGGCTTGTGTGTGAAATATGTACTGCAGGTAAGTCATTTAGACAATAACTAATGTTGTTTTGAGTCACAAGTAAAGTCAGGCTGCTTTATATATTTCCTGTGCTGTCAAAAGTTAAAATAGGAAGCAAGATTTCCATTCCCACACAAATTTGCAGCAGATATATTTTCTGAGCTCAAACTACAGTTCCAGCAGTATTTTTCGGATCTTGATGCCAAGTGCAATGGAAATTTCCATATTTCAAAATCCACCTAACCTTCAATTTTGGGTGATTAATCTCCAGTGTAATAAAAAGCAAATATCAAAAGAAGAATATAATTGAATTTTGTAAATGCCTTCCAAGTGATGACTACACTCAATTAAAATCATATGCTCATGGACTGATGTTAGTATTTGGCTATACCATCTGTGTGAAAGACATTTTCAAAGATTAAATATGTAAAACCTCATTCCAAATCAGCATTAATAGTTCAACATTTGATGACTGGAAACTCTGAACCCCAATGGAGCAAAATGTTATCCCAAATATAAGAATTCCATTCTCAATAGTATACCTATATTACAAAAAAAAAAAAAAAAAGTACTCAATTTTATATTTTATTTCTTTTTATTTTTTCTTTCTTTTTCTAAATTTTATTATATTTTGAATTTGATAAATAAAAATTTGGTGGAAAATTTCTCTTCTTGCTCAGGTACCTATATAATATCCACCTGTCAAGCCTAAAATATTTACCATCTGGCCCTTTAAAGAAAAATTTTGCTGACCCCTGATCTGAAGGGTTGCAGAAAACTAGTTTCTTTGAGATAAATGTGCCATCATCTGTAAGGAAATCAGAATGGTCCTTACTGGAAGGACCATACTGTTCCTGAGTACTCTGAAATCCAGAAAAGCAAGAGAATTTGCCTTTCAGACACAAGTAGCTATATGGCAAGAAAGTGGAGATATAAAAGAGGTGACAGAGCAATTGTAACTATATCAGAAAATGGCAAGGGGAACATGACACTGGGATACAGAAGTAGGCCAGTACTTTCTATCATGGTCAATAGATGGAGCTTCTGGATAGGACAGGTAGGCCTAGTTTACAGAGATCATCTTACGAAAGAAATGATTATTAAGTTGAAATTATAAATAGTTCAGTATGGAAAATTATAATGGGGATACGAACATTATTTTATTAGTATTATAGTAGCACAGTGGGAAGCGGCTGTGGCTCAATCAGTAGGGCTCCCGTTTACCATATGGGAGGCCCCAGGTTTGGTTCCTGGGGCCTCCTGGTGAAGGCAAGCCCGCCCGCACGGCATGGTTAGCTGACCCAGAGAGCACAAGCAGCAAGGGGGGGATAAATGAATAAATAAATAAAATCTTTAAAAAAAAAATATATATATATATATATATATATAGTAGCACAGTGATAAAGGGGAAAAAAAGAAAATCATCAATGAGCTTTTCGTTTTAAGGAGATAAAGTTAGAAATATATGTAAAACACAAGAGAATACTGGGGGAAAAAAAAAAGAGAATATTGGCTGAGAAGAATTGATCAGAGAGAAAATTTACTACACAGGAGGGAAAGACTTCAAGGAATTAGGTTAATAAATGCAGTAGAAACTGAACAACACCCAGTGCTTGTGGAGAGAGCATCTAAGCACCACTGACCTTATTAAGTCAGTGAAGTAACACATCACTTAATTCCCTGTCTACATTGCCATTCCTTTCTACTCTTAGCATCACTGCTGGAAAAGAGTTAAGGACAGAACAGAGGGACAGAGCTTGATCTTCTCGTGCCTTCAGTAAGGCAATCCGGGTTCAGCAGTCCAGGAGGACTGTCCCCTGGCCTAACCATTGCCTGAAGGGTTGGGCCTGTCCACAGTCAACAGGGGGACTCAAGGTTGTGTCCTCCGTACAGAGACGGGCTCAAGGTCAGGAAGTAAGGAATCCAGACAACTTGTTTGAAGCCTTATCAGTCCTTTGGGTCTAGAGTGTAATTACCTTAAATTACCTTAGAAGAAAGGTGTCTAAGTATAATACCATCTGGAAACTGTGGTGTGACAATATTAATTTGGTGAATCCCAGAAAGAGAAAGATTGTTTTTGAACTAATCCATTCCTGTGGGTATGAGAGCCTTTGGATTGGACTATATCAGTGAAATGTGACTCACGTTGAGTTTCTGCCTTCTTTTTTTTTTTTTTTTTTTTTACCAGGAGGTCCCGGGGATCGAACCCAGGTCGCTCCATATGGGAGACGGACGCCCAACCAGTTGAGCCACATCCGCCCCCGTCTGCCTTCTTACTGTAGCTGATATAAGCAAAGACACACAGAGAGACATACACAGGAAAAGGGAGCTCTGCCATTTTGACCTGGCCATGTAAGAGAGGACTCCAGGTTTGCCTACAGCTGCAGGAAAGTCAGAGAAGCTCCGAGAGACTGAGAGAGGAGGCCCGGAAAGAGACAAGCCCTATGCCTGGATGCCCACAGCTGAGCTCCAGGAGATGGTAGCTTCTGGAGGGGAATGCAGAGACCTTGGCAGAGATTGCCTGCCATCTTGCTTAACCACATGGCAACATCACATCATCCAGCTTTGACAATTGTCAATATGTGGGCAATCTTCTATCACCTTTATCCAGCTCACACCCTTTCTGGATTATTTTGAAGCAAAAAGAGAGGTACTTTGGTCCATCTTTAGAGCAATTCTTAAAGAAGGGAGCACGGCATCTTGGTGGCATCTGAAATCCAAGCTAGGGCACAAATCCAACAGTCCTCCCTATTTCAAGACTGATATTCCTTTCTGGAGCTACAATTTATTTTGGAAGGCCTCAGTTTCCCTATCAGCAAAACAAAAAGAAAATGGACTAAATCATAGGCAGTTGTGTAACAGTGAAATGGGACCTTGACTTCAAGTCAAAAGACCTGACTTCAGGGTGCCAGCTCTGTCTCTTGCAAGTTATATAACTTGAAACAAGTCACTTAACCTCTCTGAGCCTCTGGCTCATCTATAAAACCATCCTTTATGGGACTTCGATTGGAATAAGTAAGACAATATACTATATGAAGTTCTGTGAATGGAAAAGCACCATATAAATGAGGTATTGAGTTCTTTAGCTAAATAAAAGATGACTAAGACTGAGCTTCTAAATTTGGAAAATGGTGATGCTATTGACAGAAAAGGGGAAGTTGAAAGGCAAACTTTAATCCAAAAAGAAGATTAAACAGAGAGATGTGGGGCTAAACCTTAGGTCCAAATATATATTTTAAGTGCATTATGTTCAAAACAGGACCAAACTCCTACATGGTCTCCTTACCTTCACTAAAATACACTTTCACTTTCCTCTGGCTTCTTCCCATCTTTATCCACCTGCATTCAAAAACCATTTAAGGGAAGCAGATGTGGCTCAACCAGTTGGGTGCCCGCCTACCACACGGGAGGTCCCAGGTTCAGGTTCCAGTGCCTCCTAAAGAAGGCAAGCAGATGCCTGCACCCACCACAACGAGCTAGATGCAGCAACGAGCAGATGCCTAAACGAGCAGATGCCACAAGACAGCAGACGCCACAGCCTGCAGGGAGTGGATGTGGCTAGGGCTCTTGGGCACTTGCCTCCCATGTGGGAGGTCCCGGGTTTGGTTCTTGGTGCCTCCTGGCAAGGAAACAATGAGCAGACAGATGAGAGAACCATCGGGGGGGGGAGATAAATTAAAAAATAAATCTTAAAAAAGACACATTTAAGTGTGTCTTAAGTGCTTATACATGCCAGGAACTGGAAATACAAAAAAAATACTACTAAAGTCTCCCTCCCAGATGCTCATAGGTCAGGGAGGGTCAGATACTTAATACGCAGCACTTAGAATAGATAAGATCCATATTAGGCTATGATCACAGTGTTTGCATAGTAATCACAGGGTGCGCTCAGTTTTTGTTCTACTTTTCGAATATAGTGTTTTGGGATTATCAAAAACAGGTGACCCTGAAATCCTTCACTTCATAATGATTAGCCTACCAGAGAAGCTGGAGAGAGAGCTTAAGGACCCAGTTCCTACACTGCGGGGTTGGAACAAAACTGCTCTAAAAAGAGATGAAGAAAATATTTGGAGAGGAAGGAAGAGAATGATGTTAGTGTCCCAAGAGCAAAAAAAAAAAAAAAAAAAAAAAAGGAGTCTTTCCCTGTGGCCAGGGATATCAAGGAAAAGGATGGTTTCCATGGATATAAGTGATGAGTAAAGTAGGAGTAGAAGCCAGATCAAGAAGGCTGGGCAAGGAATGAGTGCTGACAAAGTGGTAAAAATCTGGCAGTGAAAAGTAGAGAATCAAGTGGAGGTTTTTCTCCCCACCCTCCTCACCCAATTATGGAGAGATCTGCACATGTTTTAGGCAATGGAGAGGGAAGCCCAGGCAGAGGCTAATAATAATGGAAAACTCTTATATAATGCTTAATATGTGCCTGGCACTATTCTAAGCACTTGACTTGTACTAACTGGTTTAATACTTACATTTACTGCTACCCAGAGGGTATGGACTATTATTATGCCAATTTTATAGATAAAGAAAGGGAGGCACAGATGATTAACTTGCCCAGGGTCACTGAACTAACCAAGTGACTGAGTCAGGATTTGAACCCAAGCAGTCAACTTCAAGTTCTGTGCTATTCAAATTGTACCTGGAACTAATAAAACATGCAGGTATCTTTGGGGAAGATGAAAGCCTGCTTATGCTGAGTGACATAAGGCACTAGACGTTGACATTTCCCCCTTATCTTACACTAGGAATGACATCACCCTACAACCTGGAGGATGCAAAAAGCCAAAGTGAAACTCCCTTGGGACAGGAATCTATATATGACTTTGTGCCGCCTGCGACCCCAGTTTCGGACAGATTTTCTTGTCTGTCCAGTTCCGGGGGATGGTGCTACCGATAATCTGACACCAGGAGCCCGGTGGTCATTCCCAATGGTCACTCATCCAACAAATATTTGGGCATCCACTCCAGACCAGACATTGTGCTAGGTCCTGAGGTTAACAAGACAGATCCCGGCTCTTTCAAAATTTACGTTCTAGTGGGGAGAAATGGGCGAGGAGGGCACGGCTGGAGCGGGATAAGCAAGGAGGAACCGGAGGAAACGAAGTGGGAGGAGCAGGCAGAAACCGGAGTAGAGAGGCGTTTACACTTTTTTTTTTTTTTTTTTTTTAAAGATTTTATTTATTTATTCATTTATCCCCCCCTTGCTGCTTGTGCTCGCTGGGTCAGCCAACCACGCCATGCGGGCGGGCCTGCCCTCACCAGGAGGCCCCGGGAACCGAACCCGGGGCCTCCCATATGGTAAACGGGAGCCCTACTGATTGAGCCACAGCCGCTTCCCGAGGCGTTTACACTTTACGTGGGGCAGTTCAGCGCCCGTGTGGACACCTAGACCGACTCATTCTATCAAGTGATCCTTCACCCCCACCTTCATCCCCAAATGCCCGTCGGGTCATCTAGCCGCCCTGGGTCAACTGAGCCACCTCGGGCCGGGGCCATCTCTTCATCTCAGAGGTCACCTATCCCGGGATCATCTCAGCTCCCGGGTCATCCCGGCCTGGCGGCCCAGCCTTCCTCAGTGCGGGGTCCCTCGCCAGCCAGGTCCTCTCAGTGCCACGCCTCCCTGGCCATAGATTCGGCACATTACGCTTGACGCTTTGTTCCCCTTCGAGCAGGTTTTCGACTCCGGCTGTTTCCCTGCCAGCTCCGGTGCCCCGGCGGCTGCAGCGCCCCCGGCGGCGCGCAGCAGCCCAGGAAGGGAGTGCCCGCCGCCACCGCCCACGCCGCCCACGCCGCCTCCCCCTCCTTCTCTGCGACCTCCTCCTCCCGGAACGCGGGAGCGGGCGCGAGCGCCGCACGCCGGGGGCGTCGCGAGCGCGCTCCTGATTGGCTGCGCCGCCTGACGACACGGGGTGGGCTCCGGCGGCCGCTGGGAGCCGGGGCGCCGCGCGTGCGCAGACGCAGCGCGCTGAGCGGAGGGGGAGGTGGCCGGTTGCTTCTCCCGCGTCCGCCATTTTGTTGCTGTGGCTCCTGGGAACGGGCTGAGCGAAGCCGCCCGGAGG
>JAKSZT010054557.1:2274058-2403078 GCA_026826555.1 Tolypeutes matacus
TGTACATTGTCTCAATAAAACTTGCATCAGCCGGTGGTGGCAGCGGCTTTGGTGTTTCAGTGTCTCCTCAGTGCTGCCTAGAGGCGCTCAGCCCCCACCAGCCACGACTCTCTTGAGCATTAGGCAGTTGTGCTCCTCCGAGGATGGTGTCCTAAGACCTAGCCTTGCCACTACCTACCAAGAAGTAGAGCAGGAACTTGCATCCTCTTCCCCATGCTCAGGGCTGCCCCCGAGAGAGAGGCAGGATCCTAGCATCTGAGTACTGTGCTTGTTGTAAGGGAGTATGGTGCTCAATCACAGCCTTCTGAGGACAAGGCAGTAGAATTTCCATGCTGTGCACCACCAAGGAGCTTCTACATTTTCCTTCTTCGAGACTCCCTTATCTAAAACCTGCTAAATATTTGCTCAGGTGAGCTAACCAGAGTTGGATACTTTAAAGGAAAAGTCCTGGGAATTGAGCTGCCTCAATCCCAGGTTAGGGTGTGATAGCTGTCTGACTTTTTTTTTTTTTTTCCTCCAAGGAGGTACCAGGGAATGAACCCAGGACCTCATACTTGGAAAGCAGGCACTCAGCTACTTGGGCTTCATCTGCTCTCCAGCCCATTTATCTTTGATTTCACCTGTAGCCTGTTCCCTTGTCTATCTCTGTGTATGGAAAGCTCCAGATTTTTTTTGTGGTGAAAGAAATACCAATCCATATTTACACAGGACTACACTGCTCAAATGCAGTCCCTGGCTTCTACTTTTCAGGATTCTGCTGAAATCAGAGAAAAATCTGTTTTGGATGGAAATAACAAAAAGCCATGTCAAGTCATTTGGAAAAAGAATAGTTCCTCCAGAGACACCCAAACTTCAAAGATCTGCCTATTTGAAAAGGTCTGTTTCAGTCAGCATTACTGATTTCCTCAGGGCGTCTTGAAAATTCTTTGTACACCTCACTGACAGGGAAACCCTTGGCAATGCATCTCAGCCTTGCCTGGTAAGCTCTGGGTGCAGATGTGGCGGTGACCACTCTAATGGGGGGTAAGGGTGGGGATGCTGTGGAGCCCAAGGAGGCTGCCTGGAGGAGGGAGGGTGCCCAGCTCGCTCTCAGCTGACCCTCCCCTGGCAGGTGTCTGAGGCCATGGGCCACCCGCCCTTCCTCAACCTCTGACCTCAGCCCACTGGACCCCCACCAGTGCTGTGCAGAAGAGTCCTAGCCCAGCTGCGGATTTCGTGGGTCTGGGCTTTGGGATTTTGTCAGGTTTCCTAGGGGTTCCTAATATGCAGCCAAGTATAAGACCCATTGATGGGTGAAGCACCCCAGCTTGGGCTCTTGGGCTGAAGTGAAGTGGCTGTGGCAGATCTTCTTGCCACTGGTGGGAAGTTGAAAGCTCGGGCACCTGTGCATTCTGGGAGGCAGGTGGAGGTCCCAAGGGTAGATGCGCAGTCCCCCAAGCTGGGGGCAGTCAGCACCACAAAGAGGCAGGCTGCAAATGCAGAAGGCCTGGCTGCCTTGGTACCTGTCCCCGAAGCCATCCTGGGCTGTGGCCATGGCACCCTAGAACCTTCCCCACCACCATCCCTACTTCAATTGCTTTTTTGTTGCTTGGCTCTCACTCCCCACCCCACCCCTACAGCCATAAGCATCCCCCCTCGCATTCCCAAGGTTCCCTCCCCTGCCCTGCTTCCGGTTTTGCCATCTCAGCTTCACAGCCTTCAAACCCTAAATGACTGGGGTCTCAGGAGGGTACAGGGAGGACTGCATGGGCAATGCCCCCTCGCAGGCATGTCCCAGCTCTGCCATTGCCAAAACAATGATAGGGCACATGTGTGGGTGGGGCAGGATTAAGGATTGGTGGCCCAGGGATGGTAGCCCTCCACCCCAACCCTGCCAGAGCCTTGGGGACCTAGCTGTTTCCCCTAAAGGAGCCTGAGGAAGGGAGGTGGAGAGCAGGTCGAGCTGCCCCATAGCCAAGTTTGGGAAGAAGGAAGGGGGTGGTCTGCCCAGTTGCTGCTTTGGTGGGGAGGCACCAAGATGGTGACCACAGAAGGGGGCCAGACCCCTGCCCAGAACCTGGGGCTCCAGGCAGACTGAGCTCCCCAGGATCTGCCTTCTTACCTCTTTGCTTTGGTCATGCTATTCCTTCCCACTTAGGCACCCTTCTTTCATCTGGTGAACTCAGGCCCAGCGGCCTTCAGCTCCTGCCACTTCCCATGTAGAGCCCTCCTGACCTTTCCCCCCACCCACCACAGCTGGAATTGTGAGCCCTGGGCACGGGATGGTAGACAGCAAGCCAGCAACGTAGGGAGGGCCAAGGTCGGGCTAAAGGGGTCCGAAGAAGCTGTGAGCTGGCCTTGAACACAAAGTTGGAGAGCCCCCAGAGAAGCCAGAGTGTTGTAGCAACATGGTCAGGTCTGTGTTGGGAGGCCTGGCCTGGGAAAAGGCCGGGTGGCAATAGAGTGAGGTGGGGGATCAGGAATGAGGACATGGGAAGCGGCTGTGGCTCAATCAGTGGGGCTCCCGTTTGCCATGTGGGAGGCCCCGGGTTCGGTTCCCGGGGCCTCCTGGTGGGGGCAGGCCCGCCCGCATGGCGTGGTTGGCTGACCCGGCGAGCGCAGGCAGCAAGGGGGGATAAATGAATAAATAAAAATAAAATCTTTTTAAAAAAAAAGGAATGAGGACAGGTGATGATGCTCCCCACCTGGGGAATACCCCAGGATGTGCTCCCCAGGCACAGAGCCCCCGTGTTGCCCCACAAGCCAGCTGGCCTCGGCTCCAGAAGTGATTGTGCTGTATCAGCCCCTCAAAGTTTCCTGGGGATCAGTTAGTTAAACCGAGGTCTCTCCAACTGGAAATCCACCTAGCCTGGCAGGAAAGAGCTCCCACCCCACCCCCAGTGGTCCCCCTGCCCTCCAGCTTTCCAGGCTCAGAGAGGGCCTGTCCCTCAAACTGGCCTCCAGGGGGTGCCAGTGTCAATGCCAATGTTAGATACTGAAGCTGTCTTACTTTCTTACCTAAAAAAAGGACCATCCTGCACACCCCTCCCTGGAAACACTAACTGGAAACCTCTGGGGCTCGGGGTGGGGGGGTAGGAAGACGGGAGCATGCTTGCTGCATGATGGGGTGATCCAGGGCTGGCTAGTGGGTGTCTACACATCAGGGAGGGATAGCTTGTGTAGGGAACGGGCAGGCTGGCCCCATCAGCGCCAGCCATCCAGGAACGGGCCTCTCCTTGTGGCAGGGGTGACAGTGATGGGGGTCGGATGTAGCTCAACTGGTTGGGCATCTGTCTCCCATATGGAGGGACCCGGGTTCGATCCCTGGGACCTCCCGGTAAAAAAAAAAAAAAAAAAAAAGGGGTGACAGTGATGCTGCAGAAACTGGGCTGAGTCACATGTGTCGCCTCCAAACTATAGCGCTAATAGGGGTGAGAAACCCCCTGAGGCTGCCTGGGTCCCGCACCCACCCTCCTCACATATGACCTAGGTAGGCCCTGGTCCTGCTGACTGGAGATCTCTCTGAGCCGCCTTCCTGCCTGCAAAATGGGGGAGGGAGTATGTGCTGTGCTTGCCCCCCCCCCGCCCCCCCCCGGGACTGGATGGGATATAAAGGATGGCATGTGGGTTACTATTGCTTTCTTATCAACCTCCCCCAGGAAGGGGAGAAACCACAAAAAGGAACCAACACAGGCTGCCAAAGGACAATTACAAAACATGGCCCCAGACATGACATCACTTCCCTGGAATATGAGTCATTCATCCCTTAACCTACCTGCTGGGGGTACAGGTTCTACCTGCAGTCACAACTGTGAAAACACCCAGGTGCCAGGAGCCAGAATTGCAAAACCTGATTCCGTAGGGTCAGGGGAGGGGGCAGCCCTCTTGGTGTGCCATGATTTATGGAGACCCGGGAGTTGTCCGGGTATCATGACAAGTGGGAAAAAGAAAATGTAATGTCCCATGAAATAAAATATAATTTCAAACAGGGCATGCTAATGTGTGGGTGTGGGGGGGAGGGAGTAGCAGGAGGGCGCGAAGAAGGCTGGGGAGGCTGAACCCCCAAAGATAGCAAATGTATCTGTGGGGTGTCCCGGGTAGGGATCTGGGTTTCATTTCTTGGGGAGGTTTTTCTCCCAGTGATTCAACCTCCCCCACGCCAGCCACAAATGGCTCCGACACTTTAGGAAAAGAAAGAAAAGGCCAAGAGAGCGGACCCGCGCGCAGCCCAGCCTGGTGACCCTCTCTCGGGTCGCAAGGATCCCCGGGACCCAAACCCTGTCCCGTGCGTCCACCGCCAGCCAGGGACGCGGCTCTACTTCCCCACGCCCCGCGACCCGGCTCCCGAGGCCCGACCGGGGTCATCGCCCGACTGACCCCTGGCCCCCTAACGACCCCCATCCCTCCCCCGCCACCCGGGGCCCGCGGGGCGGTGCTGGGCGCCGCGGGCTCCCCGGCCGCAGTGTCGCCGCAGCGCCGGCCCCGCCCCCGCCCGCTCTTCCCCCATGCACCTCCCCGCGGCCTCGGCCCCGAGCGGTTCCAGAGCGGAGGCCCGCGCCGAGCCCAGGTGAGCGCCCGCCCAAGGGGTCCCTGGCCCCGGGGACCCCCGACCCCCCACCCCGCCAGGCTCGCCTACCAAGTCCCAGCCTCCCCGCCTGCGCGCACCGGGGGACACCGCGCGCGCTCGCGGGGCTCGGACCCAGGGCCGGCGAGTAGTTGGGTGGGGATCGAAAACCTGGAAAAGACAGGCCCGGGTCGAGGTGGGATGCTGCAGAGCCCCTCCTCCTCCTCCCCTCCCCCGCTGGCCCTTCACCCCCTGACCGCGGGGCCCCACTGTGTGCCAGCTCCTCTTCCTGGGGCGCCCGGTGCGGCGCGGGTCCCGGACTGAGAAGGAACCACTGCTGGGAAGGGCTTTCCAGAGACCGGGAACCGCACGTGCAAAGGGAGAGTGCACAGGTTTGCTCCTGAGCCCCGGGGATTGGGGGCGAGGGGAGGAGATACCCCTCGTTCTAGAACTGACTGAGGAGCTGGAACTCTATTCCCGAGGGCACTTGGAAGTCACTGAGATGGGCTGCAGCCCCCGAAGATGGGTGTAGAAAGAACTCATGGGATCCTGGGTGGCACGGGGTCCAGGGGAAGGGTGGCAGGAGGCCCAGCCAGGGCAGGGGGCCAAGGAGGGGGTAGAGGCTTCTGCCAAAGGCCTGAGGAGACCCCTGCTGAGTATGCCCCAGGTGGGGACCTGCATGCCCTTGGGGAAAGAGCAGAGGGTGGGTGGGGGCCTCTTGGAGCCTCAGTTTCCCTCCCTGTGTAGTGGGGATAATTCAGTACCTACCCTGGAAGTTGTTGACAGCTCCATCTCAGGCATCTGGTGCGTAGTGGACCCTGTGGCTTCTTTTAGGCACTGAGTGGCTGCAAGCAAGGGACAGGACTCTGCAAA
Source organism: Tolypeutes matacus (assembly GCA_026826555.1). Lineage (NCBI taxonomy): Eukaryota > Metazoa > Chordata > Mammalia > Cingulata > Chlamyphoridae > Tolypeutes > Tolypeutes matacus. The sequence goes on from JAKSZT010054557.1 coordinate 2,279,475, forward strand.
ACTTTGGGGGATCCTCCCCACTCCATGCCCTGGCATGGACCATCACCTCTGAGCTGGGCAACTGGGCCCTGCAGGGACAAGAGGGCTCCAATCCAGCCTGGCACAGAGTTGGTGCCTGGAGAAGCTAAGGTCTCCCCACTCAGTCTCTTTCTAGGTCCAGACCCAGGAGACCATATACCCGGGTGGGCCCCTGGGAAGGGAGGGGACAGCCTGGACAGGCACCTGGTGGCAAGACCAAGCCTAACTTCTCCTGGGGGTCAGTGGAGCAGCAGGTGAGGCCTGAGGCCAGGCAGGAAGGAGGTGGGCAGGGCTGAGCCAGAGGTGAGGCAGGATATGGAAAGGGCCCATCTGGTGCCCATAGAGGGTGCAGTAGGTGGGGTAGGCATCGGCCAAGTTTTACAGACCCTGCCCTGGTGCCCAGTGGGCCTAGGGCCTGCCTAGGTGGCCTTTTGGAGATAGTGCTTCCTACCTGCAATGGGCACCTGTAGGGCAGGTAAGACAGAGTGCCAGGCAGTAGATGGTCTTTCCCCAACATTTTCCTCCCTCCTTCTCGGCTCCCTTGCCTGGACAAGACCAAGGGGGCCTCAGCCCCTACCTCAAGCTAGACTTCAGGAAGAACTTCCAGGGGAAACAGCAGGGGATGGCAGTGGGATGGTCTGTGGGAAGGTCGGTTATAAACAGGGCAGCCACACCTTTATCCTGGGCCTTCCAAAGTCCACCCTGCAGCAGCGTCTTCCAGAAGGTCCACACTGTGGCCTTGATGGCACCTGGCCCCAGCGACCTCTCTGCTGACCCAGGCAACCCCTCCCCGAGCTGGGTGGCCTGCTAGGGCCTCAGCATGTTGTGGGGGCTCCCTGGGCCCTGCATCCCAGATGCTTTGCCCCCCTACACACACCTGCTGCCTGACCTTGGCGAGCCCTTGGTCCCTGGGTTTCCCCATCTGCCCTTGGGGAGGTGATGGGTGGGAGCTCCTGGCTTCAGGGCAGGGCTGTGTGCCTGGTTTCCCTCTCCCCCTACCCCATCGGGCCCCAGGCTTTTGTTCACCACGGAGCTGGGTTTCCCTGGGGACCAGCAGACTGGCCCAGCGCCCTCCTTCCTCCCCTGCCCCCCCAGCCCCTTCTGGCCACTGCTCCCATCAGGAGGAGGGACTGAGGCCTGGGCTGCCTCCCGGACCCCCTGCCTCCCTTGCCCTGCCTTCCCAGGCTCACAGCGTGAGCCTCAGTCCATCGTGGGCCTGGGAGCAAGGAGCAGAGACTGCTCTTGGATAAGGTGGGTGTCCAGGGACTGCCAGCCAGGGTGGGGCAGGGAGAACCACAAGTCTCACCTCCATTGGGAAGGTACTGACTTGTCCCAGGTAACCCAGTGTTGGACCCTAGGCATGGTGGCATCCTGGGTGTGCGGGGGTGGAATGGAGGGTCCCCTGCATGCAGGATTTGCAGAGGGGGAGGAAAAGGCTGGAGAGGGTGTGTGTGGGGGTGGTCTAGCAGAAATCAGGAAGGATTTCCTGGACTAGGCAGCTCTGGGGTTAGACTTAAAGGGTGGCCACGTTTAGAGGCAGAGGGGCTCCCTGTGTGGTAGGGATAGCACATGCAAAGGGCCAGAGGCAGGGCAAAGAATTGTGCAGGTGGAGTTTGCTGAGCCTGGAGGGCCTCAAGGGGGAGATGCCTTCCAAGCTCTGGGTTCTAAAGGCTTCTGGGACCAGTGCCCCTACACACACCTATTCCCCAGCTCAGAGACAGGCCTCCTCCAGAGGCCCCCACAGTCTCTCTCCATATCCATCTCTCCCTTCCCATCCCCTCCACAGGTCCTGGAGGCTGCTCCAGTCAGGATGGCATCTACCGCATCTCTAAGGCCTGCAGGGGTTCTGGTCTCACGTGGGGCACCCTAGGCCCTCTACCTGACTGCCCACCATCGGTGCGCCTGCCTGCCTGCCCACCCACCCATCCGAGGGCCACTCGCCATGGGCGGTTGCTTCTCCAAGCCCAAGCCAGGTGCCCCCTCTCTTCCTTCTGCCCCCCTCCTCCCTCCCTCCTTCTGCTACCTTCCCCCTCCCCTCTGCTCTCGGCAGGCCTCCGAAGTAGGTCAGGCTGGAGCCAGAGCCGGCTTGGAATGTTAATGCGTAGGCAGGAGGGGGTGGGGTGGGGGTGTTTGGAGCTGTTCTCCTGTCCCCCATCCACCCACCCAGCGGGTCCCCCTCTTTAATGGGGGCTTTGAATGCTGGTGGAGGAAGCAGCAGCTGGAACCTTCTTGGAAAGAAGAGCTGAGGGTTCTTCCTGCCATGGGGTGGGGGGTGGGGGGCTTTGTCCCCAGGGCTGGGGAAGGGGGTCCCCCTCAGGGGGCTGTGTAACTTAGGGTATGTGAGTTACCTCTCTGGGCCTCAGTATGTGAGTTACCTCTCTGGGCCTCAGTTTCCTTCTATATGAACTATGCCTGTCTGCCCTGACTTCTCATGGTGGCCGTGAGTGTCTCTCTTTTGACCTGCTGGGTGACTTTGGGCCACTGCCTTGGCCTCTCTGGGCAGATTTCCCCATTTATATAGGAAGTCGCCTCCCTGCCTGGCCCAGGAGGCTCCGGCCAGGGGAGGGGGCATCTGGGGGTGCTGAGAGAGGCTTGCCTCCCCTAGGCTCTTATTAGGACCTCCTCACCCCACCCAGGAGGCAGGAATATGTGTCTGTGTCATAGAAGAGCAGGTCCTGAGAGGCCTCTCCAGGGCCCTAGCAGCACCCCTGCCTGCTCCCATCCAGGCCACCCTGCCCAGGCCACCCCACCCGACCAGCTCCCCTTACCTGATACCCATCGGGCTCCATTACCTTGGAACGCGTGAGCCTTTTCTCCTTTTCTGGGGCCTGAGGGTGGACTGGATGGGGGCAGGGGGAGGGCTAGCTGTGGTGGCCCCACCAGGCAGTGGGACCCACCAGCACCTACTGCAGGAAACTGCTGTCCCCCACCTCCCCCCTCCCGTGCTCTGGACACCCATCCTGCTGCGCTTCCCCTGTCTTCAAATGACATCCATTTTCTTGATGTTAGCCTTCCCTGGTGAGTACTGGGCAAGAGGAGGCCAGATGGCACTAACTGGGCATGTGCAGGCTTGGTGGCTTGGCAGGAGACCTGGGCAGATGTCACTTGTTGATGCCACCTGGAACTTCTTTAAAGGGACCCCAAAGGGGCTGCCTGCAGAGTTCCTATATACCACCCTATTATTATATTAACATTTTGTATTAGGGTGATACATTTGTTCCATTTGATGGAAACCCATTTTTTAAATTGTACTATGAACTATATAGTCCATGGTTTACTTTAGGGTTCACTGTTTTTATAGCACAGTCCTATGCTGTTGATTTTTTTTAGATTTTTATGCTAGTAAACTTAGACAGTCTAAAATTTCCCCTTTTAACCACATTCAAATATATAATTCAGTGCTGTTAATTAAGTTCACAATATTATGCTACCATTAGCATCCTCTGTGACCAAAATTTTTCCACCCAAATAGAAAGGCTATAATTTAAGCTTTAACTCCCTATTCCCTTCCCCTCACTCCAGCCCCGGGTAATCTATATTCAGTATCTGACTCTAGAATTTGCTTATTTCATATTGGTGAGATGATACAATATTTGTCCTTTTGTGTCTGGCTTATTTCAACTCAACATGATGTCTTCAAGGTTCATCCATGCTGTGGCATGTGTAGAACTTCCTTCCTTACTATGGCTGAGTAATATTCCATTGTACATATGTACCACATTTTCTTTTTCCATTCATCAGCTGATGGACACTTGGGTGGCTTTCATCTGTGATGAACTTCCGTGTGCAAATATTTGTTTGAGTCCCTGCTTTCAATTCTTTGGGGTGTATACCTAGAAATGGGATTGCTGGGTCATATGGTAATTCTATACTTAACTTTCTGAGCATCTGCCAAACTGTTTTCCACAGTGGCTGCACCATTGTACATTCCTACCAACCATGAACAAGTGTTCCTATTTCTCCACATCCTAACACTTGTTATTTTTTTTTATTATTATTATTTTAAAGAGACATTCTAACGAGTGTGAAGTGGTAGCTCGTTGTGGTTTTGATTTGCATTTCCCTAATGGCTAATGACATTGAGCATCTTTTCATGTTATTTATTGGCCATTTGTATATCTTCTTTAGAGAAATGTCTAATCAAGTCTTTTTCCCAATTTTTTAATTGAGTTCCTTGTCTTTTTGTTGTTAGATTGTAGGAGTTCTTTATATATTTTGGATATTAAACCTTATCAGATATATGGTCTCCAAATATTTTCTCCCATTCTTTAGTTTTTTTTTTTTTTACTGCCTTGATGTACGGTTTTTAATTTTGATTAAGTCCCACCTTTTTTTTTTTTCTTTCTTTGCCTGTGCTTTTTGGTATAAAGTCTAAGAAACCGCTGCCTAACACAAAATCCTGAAGATGCTTCATTATGTTTTCTTCTAGGAGTTTTATAGCTTTAGTTCTTATATGTAGGTCTTTGATCCATTTTGAGTTAATGTTTGTATATGGTATGAGGTAGGGGTCCACCTTTGTTCTTTTGCATATGGACATCCAGTTCTTTTTTTTTTTTTTTTTTTTACCGGGAGGTCCCGGGGATCGAACCCAGGTCCCTCCATATGGGAGACAGACGCCCAACCAGTTGAGCCACATCCACCCCCTGACATCCAGTTCTTAAAGCACTATTTGTTTAAGAGACTATTCTTTCTCCACTCAGTGGACTGATCTGTCAGCCAAAGGTGTAAAGGCTTTTTTTTTTTCCTGAACTCTCAATTCACTTCCACTGGTCTCTATGTCTGTCCTTGGGCCAGCACCATGCCATTTTGATTACTGTAGCTTTGTAATAAGTTAAAATCAGGAGGCCTGGTTTTTCAAGATGGTTTTGGCCGAACTTGGGCTCTTGAGCCCAATCCATCCAGCCCTGCTCCTTCCTGGCTGTGTGGCCTTGGGTAGGTGACTGCACCTCTCTGAGCCTCCAATCCCTCATATGTAAACTGGGGCCAATCTTCAGGCCCACCCATGTGAGTAGGGGTGCTTAACAGAGAGCCTGTTGCACAAAAGCACCCTCTTCTCTGCACTGGGCTCTCTGACACCAGGACTCCCATCTGGGGCTGCATATACGCAGGTGGGCACTCAGGCCAGAGAACAAAAGCATTTGGGATATAACGGCTCAGACAGGATCAGGAAGGGCTATGGGGAGGCCAGAGCAAGCAGAAGCTCTCTGCCAATTCTCACTTTTTCCCCCTGCATGATTTGCTTCTATGGTTTGATGCACGTGAGCCCCTGGAGTTTCCTGAGTTCTGCCTTTCCACCTGCCGTGCCCCAGTGGCTCTGTGATCTGGATAGGAAGACTCCAGGCCAGTCCCCAGAACTAGTGGCACCTGGTCACCTGCCTTCTATGAGGCAGCAAGAACTGCCTAAAGGCTGTCCCTCTTTGCCATGCTGCCAGGAAGCTCAGAACTAATACAGATGAAACACTACTGCCCAACTCCATCTATGGAGCTTCTACTCTGGGTTCACATATATCATCTCCTTCAGCATTCACTATCACTGAAGAGGTAGGCACTGTCTTCCCCATTATATGACAGAGGCACCTGAGACCCAGACATCGTGGGGGCAGCTGGGACTCATGAGAGTGGGAGGGGGTGGGGGCAGAGACGCTCTCCCTACCCACCTTCCTTCCTCTGCTTCTGACTTAACGGCTGGCTTCCCATTAGATTGCCTCTTTGTGCACCTCAGAGCCTTCTGGAAGGAGGTGGAGGATGAAAACAGCTCGGCCCAGCCGTTATCTGGACCCTGGCCAGGCTGTTCCTGTGAGCTCTCTCTCCACAGCTCACGTAGCTCGTGTCAGCTGAGTCCAAAGTATTTTTCTTTTTAATTCTTCTGAAAACATTCTAACACCATTACATAAAGTGTGACAAATGGAGGCTGTGGGGAACCTCTGCCCATAATCCTCCACCTGACAAGACAGCCTCAGCATAGTTATACAACCCCCTGCCTGGCTGGGATCATGGAGATCTTCACCCTGCCCCACCCCTCTCCACAGTGCCTGGGCCTGAGCTGGGGACCAAGGCATGAGAATGAGGGTGAGGGGGGCCCACCCTCCCAGGCTGCTGGGCCAGGCCAGGCTGTGTGTGTGTGTGTGTGTGTATGGGGGTGTTATCACAGCGTGAGACAAGGGACATCCAGGGGCTGGGCAGCCAGAGGAGGCCAAGCCAGGCTCCTAGGAGGAGGCCATCCCTGGGCTGCATCTAGATGGATGGGTAGAAGGAGTGAGCCAAAGCCAGGAAGGACAGTGGCCCTGGCCAAGGGAACCAGCCACACAGGCCAGGAGCATGACTCAGCAGCCATGCTTGAGGTCGGGGGTATGTGGGGGTGGGTGAGTGGGGAAGACAGGAGAGTCCCAGAGCTCTGGGGCCTTGGGAGTTGGAGAGGCGCCTCCTGCCACCCATCTGGACCCACTCTGGGCATAACTTGCCCTCATTCGGCCAGTATTCCCTGTAGCTAAGCAGTCCAGGAGGCCAGATTACTGCTGCTAAAAATTCTGTTTATTATTCCCTTCTAATGAAAAAAATACCCCAGGCAGGTTGTAGGGAATTTGGAAACTGCAGGAAAGCATAAAGAGGAAAATGTCAGTCTCTGGCTAGTTTCTCTCCAGAGTGGACCCCACCAGGACACTTTCTGGCACCTTGTGCCCCCTCTGCACTGTCCACCTGCACCCCTCCCACATGGGTAGGCTTCACCCCCTCTGGCTCCAGACCCTGGCCCACCCAGACACTGAAAATTCCAGATGAGTGAGTGCTTCTCCAACTGGGAAGAAAAGATCTTTTAAGAAGTTGAAATTATGTTGTGCCTGGTTTTTGATGTTGTTTTTTAATATTTTTTGAAAAGCCTTCAAACCTAAGGGAAAATTGTATGTTTATGTATGAGTGATATACTTCAATAAATGAAAAAAAAAAAAAGGAAGGAAAAAAAAAATGTCCTCACAGTAACAAATTAGGCCAGTTCTTGCTTCACCCAACTACTACCAGCCTCCATTACCTGGCCAAGTTGACACATGAGCCTCAACATCACAGTGTGTGTTTCCGGTTGCCCACATCCACCAACTGTGAACTGAGCTACACCCAGTTTGGGGCGCTCTAAAGTGTCCTCTGCACCCGCAGGGACCTTAAACCATGGTTGTCCTTTGTCCACCGTGTCTTGTGTCCCTTGGAGTCAGAGTGAGTTTCAGGGAACCAGGCTTGTTTCCTCCAAATGGTTTTCTAGAGAATTACAGGGTCAATGGAGCACTGCTGTGTGTCCACCCCTCATTTTGCTATGGAAAAAGAAAAAGTGCAGAAAATAATTCTGCAGGACCAAAAGCAGTCCCCCCCCTCCCGCCCCTTCTCCACTTCTTGCCTGTTCCCAGGCTCTCTGCCTGTGACTTTCTGGAAAGTGTTCAGGGCGGGGGGAACCTAGCTGGGGAGATCAAGGGGCCGGGCTGGCCCGGCTCACCGTGCAGCCCTTGCCCACAGTGGAACTCAAGATTGAGGTGGTGCTGCCTGAGAAGGAGCGGGCCAAGGAGGAGCTGTCGGCGGGGGGCAAGGGCAGTCCCCGGGCCTACCAGGGCAACGGGACGGCCCGCCACTTCCATGCTGAGGAGCGCCTGCCCGCCCCGCACCCCTACCCCGGCGCGCAGGACTGCGTGGAGGCAGCCGTCTGCCACATCAAGGACCTTGAGAATGGCCAGTGAGTGCTGGGCGTGCGAGGGGGCGTCGGGGGGGTGGGGCACAGATTCCGGTTGGGTGGGCCAGGTCCAGGCCGGGGGCGGGGGTTGGTGGCGGGTGTGGCACGGTTCCTGGAGGAGGTACCCCCAGGAGGTCCGTAGCCGGCCCTGGCCTGACCTCAGAGCCCCTCCCCAGGATGCGGGAAGTGGAGCTGGGCTGGGGGAAGGTGCTGCTGGTCAAGGACAACGGGGAGTTCCACGCCCTGGGCCATAAGTGCCCGCACTACGGCGCGCCCCTGGTGAAAGGTGAGCGCACGCGGTAGGCGGGGCGGGACCTCCCAGCAGGGGGCGTGGCCGCTGTGCAGCCCGGCTCATCCCGAGGGGCCCGGCTCTGTCCCTGCAAACCGCTCACGCCCTGGCTTCTCCTGGCCCCAGGCCAGCCTGCCTCCTCACATTGCCTTAGGGTCCCCATCCATGAGTAGGGGCCTCCTGGGCTGCGAGAGGGACCGGTGGGTGCTCGGAGGAGTCCTCGGAAGGAGGCTCTGCCCTGCTGGCCTCTACAGCCTAGCCCCGCCCCTCCCAGGTGTGCTCTCCCGAGGCAGGGTGCGCTGCCCCTGGCATGGCGCCTGCTTCAACATCAGCACCGGGGACCTGGAGGACTTCCCCGGCCTGGACAGTCTGCACAAGTTCCAGGTGGGGCTGAATGTGTCATGGGTAGGGGGGCCTTGAGGAGGACCCCCAAAAGCCAGGCCCTGAGCAATGCAGTCCTTGCAGGTGAAGATAGAGAAGGAGAAGGTGTATGTTCGAGCCAGCAAGCAGGTGAGCGGAATAGCTTCCGGCTCAGACAGAAGGGAGAGACAGGGAGGGCTTCTTTTTTTTTTTTTTTTTTTAAGATTTTATTTATTTATTCATTTATCGCTGGGTCAGCTAACCACGCCGTGTGGGCGGGCTTGCCTTCACCAGGAGGCCCCGGGAACCGAACCCGGGGCCTCCCATATGGTAAACGGGAGCCCTACTGATTGAGCCACAGCCGCTTCCCAGGGAGGGCTTCTTGGCACATGCAAAGGGCCTGTGGTGGAAGAGAGGCTGGTGCATAGGACTGCAGAGCAAAGTGAGGGGCTGAGGGTGGCGACCTGGCCCGCTGGGATGATACTGGGGAAGTTGACCATGACCCCAGTTCCCAGCTTCCCCCTACTCTGCCATCGCCAGGCCCTGCAGTTGCAGCGAAGGACCAAGGTGATGGCCAAGTGCATCTCTCCGAGTGCTGGCCACAGTGGCAGCACCAACGTTCTCATCGTAGGCGCTGGTCAGTAGTGGGGTCATGAGAGGTGGAGGTGGGGTGAGAGGTGGTCCCTGGCTCATGGAACCCTCCCCTCAGGTGCCGCTGGTCTGGTGTGTGCGGAGACACTGCGGCAGGAAGGCTTCTCAGACAGGATTGTCCTGTGCACACTGGACCGGCACCTTCCCTATGACCGTCCCAAGCTCAGCAAGGTGGGAAGAGGGGAGGGTGACCAGGGCCCAGGCAGGGGGCAGCCAGGGAAGGGCCCGAGTTCCCTGTACCTCTGGTGCCCACTCGGAGCCTCACTTATCACCCCTTGGGACTCTGGCCAGCTGTGCTCTGTGTGTATGCTGGACCCATCTGGAGTGGTCTAGAAAGTTTGAGTTTCTGGAATTTGTGCCTTGTCTGCTGCCCCTGTGACGCCCTCCCTGGCCCCGTTCCCTTCCCTGGACCCTGTGTCCTCTGCTGTTGCAAGCCAGCTCCTTCCTGCAGTCCCTGGACACACAGCCTGAGCAGCTGGCCCTGAGACCCAAGGAGTTCTTCCGAGCCTATGGCATCGAGGTGCTCACTGAGGCCCAGGTGCATGTTCAAGAGTGGGAAACTGAAGGCCCAGGAAGGGTTACTGGGAGACACAGAGGGTGTGAGGCTGTGTGGCCCAGGAAGGTGTTTGGGGGTGGTGCTTGGCCTCCTGGCACCCACTGCCCAGGCACTAGGGAACATGGGGACTTGGCACCCCAGACCTGGGAGGCGGCACCTAGACCTTCTTCCTGGCAGGGTCATGGGCACGCAGAGCCCCAGAATATGGGGAGACATGATCTGATCAGGGCTGGGGCAAGAGCCTGGGAGGACTTGGGAGCAGAGGGAGAGCTCTGAGTGGAAAGGGATGAACACACCTGTGGGAGCGGCACAGGGGGCATGGACTCTGGGCAGATTGGATTGGAGGAGCCGGAAGTGAAGGTGAGACCCAAGTCCATGCCCATGCCCACGCCCTGCCTGTGTGTGTGTGGGGGGGACTACAGGTGGTCACGGTGGACGTCAGGAACAAGAAGGTCGTGTTCAAGGATGGCTTCAAGTTGGAGTACAGCAAGCTGCTGCTGGCACCAGGGAGCAGGTGGGAGGGCACCAGCCAGGCTGGGAGGGCTTAGCCGCAGTGGGGAGCCCTTCACTGACCTTGGTCCTGTCTCAGCCCCAAGACCTTGAGCTGCAAAGGCAAAGAGGTGGAGAACGTGCTCACCATCAGGACGCCCGAGGACGCGAATCGCGTGGTGCGGCTGGCTCGGGGCCGCAACGCCGTCGTCGTGGGAGCTGGCTTCCTGGGTGAGAGGTTGGCTGGGGGTGGGAGGGCGTGTCACGGCCAGTCCCTGGAGGTTCAAGGTGCCAGTCTGCCACCCTCTGTCTCCGGCCCCAAGGGATGGAAGTGGCCGCCTATCTGACGGAGAAGGCCCACTCGGTGTCCGTGGTGGAATTGGAGGAGACGCCCTTCAGGAGATTCCTGGGTGAGCGCGTCGGGCGTGCCCTTATGAAGGTGAGTACAGCAGCTGGGCCCTTGGGACCCCCGAGAGGTCCCGGCCCGGCCCCTTGCCCACCTGCCTACCTGTCTTGGCAGATGTTTGAGAACAACCGGGTGAAGTTCTACATGCAGACGGAGGTGTCCGAGCTGCGGGCCCAGGAGGGCAAGGTGGGATGCCTTGCCCCGCCCCTTTCCCTGGGCCACCCTGGGCCACCTGCTCACCCACCCACTCCCCACAGCTGAAGGAAGTCGTTCTGAAGAGCAGCAAGGTTGTGCGTGCTGATGTCTGCGTGGTGGGCATTGGTGAGTAAGGGGCAGGCAGGCCGTGAGGGCCTGGAGCTGGTCTCTTCTTCTCCCTGAGCCTTGCTGTCCAAGGATCCATTAAACCTGTCCCACCCAACATCGCGGGGCTGCTGGAGAATGGGTGTGCCAGGTTTTGCCCAGGCCTGGTGCCCCCTCAGGGGCTGTGGAGGTGTAGCCTGTTGACCCCCTTCCCAGGGTGCTTAGGAGGAGGTGAGACCTGAGACCTGATAGGAAGCACAGGGGGATCCAGACAGAGGGACAATACAGGCCTAAGGTGGGCAGTTGTGGGTGGTCACCGTGGGACCTGTCTGTAGGCAGTGAGGGGAGGGGCATGGAGAGCTTCGGGCAGGAGGACACGGGGGCCTCTGTCCTGTCAGGTGCGGTGCCCGCCACAGGCTTCCTGAGGCAGAGTGGCATCTGTCTGGATTCCCGAGGCTTCATCCCTGTCAATAAGGTGGGGGCTGGGTGAGGACGGACAGGATGCTGGGCTCTGCCTGGGGGTGGTGGGAGGGCCAGGCCGGGGCCCCCGTTCCCTCTCACGGAGCCCTGGGCCCTCTCCCCACAGATGATGCAGACCAATGTCCCCGGTGTGTTCGCAGCTGGCGACGCGGTCACCTTCCCCCTGGCCTGGAGGAACAACCGGAAAGTGAATATCCCACACTGGCAGATGGCTCATGCCCAGGGTATGGCTGGCCCTAGGAGAGGGTAGTGGTTAGGAGGCTGTCTCAGGCCTCCTCTGGCCCACCCCTCAGTGACTGGACAGTGTTGTGGTGGTCTGTCTGGGCAGCTCACAGAGTGGGGCCCCGTGGCCCATCCCCAGGGACCTCCCTCAGGAGACACCAGAGAGTCAGTGTCCTCTGGGCACCCCCATTCAGCCGGTTGCAGTCCCACCTCATCACAGTTGTCCTTCCACCAGCTTGTCATCAAGGACATACTTCCTGCAGAATTACTCTGACCTGTGCCTTCACTTCAGAGAAGAGGAGAAGGATTTAGGAGGAAAAGGGCTAGCTCCCCACAGTGCCTTGTGCAGGCCCCGAGGAGGAGGGATTTGTCACACCCTCTGAGGAATAGTTCCCTCCCCCCCCAAACACAGCTGGTGACCACCAAGCGCCCTAAGCCTTACCCACTGTGTGGACCTGCTACAGGCCCCTCAGACACAAGTGCCAACAAGTTAGCTATCTCACTGCCTCCTAGGGAGACCCCAAGACTCCCCCCTGGGATAGGGGACTCCACCCTACACCCACCTCCCCTTTCCTCTGCCTTTGTTTTTTCTGAGGGTCTGCTGCAGGTAACCCCACTCCTGGTACCAATTTCTGTCCAAGTCTAAGGTCTACAGTTGCTGCTAGGTCCTAAGGAACCAAAGGCAACTCATCAATCATTAAGGTTTTTTTCTGGGGGGAGGGGGTCCAGGGGACACTCACTGATATATTTACTGTAGAGGAACTGGGAAGTGGCCCCACCATGGCAACTCTCTCTGGAGCCCCCTGTGTGGCTGTCATCTCTACCTCTTCAAGTCTGATATGTCTGTTCAGTTACCTGCACAGCTGAAACGGCCCTGCTGTGTCTCCCCTAGCCCCTAAAAGCAGACCTTTCAGCCCTAGGTCCCCTCAATTCAAATTCTCCAGAGAAGTCTAATTGGTTTGAGCTTTGAGTCAGGTGTCCCCATCCGCACCAATCACCTGCAACAGAGGGCAGGCGGTGCGCTGAGCCATAAGTGGGGGCGGAGGAGAACTGTGGGGGACCCTGGAGCCGCTCAGAACAGGAGATGTGAAGGTGTGAGGGCGACGGTGGGGTTCTTACGGGTCTGGACCACTCTCCCCCACCCTTCCCCCTACCCCTCAGGGCGCGTGGCGGCCCAGAACATGCTGGCGCAGGAGGCGGAGCTCAGTACTGTGCCCTACCTCTGGACCGCCATGTTCGGCAAGAGCCTGCGCTACGCAGGTGACTAGGGGCTCGGGCTGGGGACGGGGCTTGGGTGTGTGGGGCGGGGCTTGGGTGTGTGGGGCGGGACTGAGGCTTAGCAGAGCACAGGGTGGGGTTCAGGACTAAGGGCGGGGCTATGCATATCATGGGGGCAGAGCCATGACGGAACTGGGAACCAGCCTCTAGGAACCTGCTAGGGGCGGGGCCTGAGAAGCCCCACCCCTTCCATCCGGCCCACAGGCTACGGAGAGGGCTTCGATGACGTCATCATCCAGGGGGATCTGGAGGAACTGAAGTTCGTGGCTTTTTACACCAAGTGAGCGCAACGGGCCGGACCCGGGGCAAGGAGCAGTGGCCCGGTCGGGAAGGGGGATTCATCCCCGACGAGCTGTGCTCCAGAGGAGGGGGCTTACCTGAAAGGTGCAGCCTGAGTTGGGCCAGGGTCAGGCAGGAGTCCCCGTGGAGGAAATGCCGGGAGGTGGGGCCAGTGTTGACTCTTAGCTGCCGTGAGGCCCAGCACTCCATTTGCAGGACAGTTCTTTGAGGCGGGTGTTGACATCCCATTTTTACAGTTGAGGAAAATCACAACAGGTAAAGAGAGCAGGGACCCCAGGAGCCTAGAGTCTCTGTGGGGTTCCTGCAGGAGTCCAAGAAGCAGGAGGGCTGGATGTTTAGGGCAAGACCCCTCCCTGGGTCTTGGACAGGAGTGGGTCAGGGTCCTCCGGGAAGGGGGAGATCTCGTGGGACAGCTTTCAGACCCGGCCACCCTCTCCCTGCAGAGGCGATGAGGTGATCGCCGTCGCCAGCATGAACTATGACCCCATTGTGTCCAAGGTGGCTGAGGTGCTGGCCTCGGGCCGAGCCATTCGGAAGCGGGAGGTTGAGTGAGTGTGGGCAGCGAAGGCCTTGGCGTGGGGAGGAGAGGGGGGCCTAAAGTCCCCCGGAGGGCCTGGCTCTGGTTGCCCCTCGCAGCCAGCTGTCTGGGGCCCTTCTCCCTGCGGTTGGTTCCCATCTGTCTGAGGCTCCCAGTCCTCAGGGCAAGATAGGGCTATGGGGTGGGCTGGGGGCATGGTTGTGGTTTGGGAGCCGGGTGGGAAATGTGCTCGTGGGGGATGGGTGGCAATGGGGGCCGTGTCCCAGGACAGAGGCAGTGCCAAGGGGAGGGTTCAAGGCCCACTGCTTGGGCAGTCACCTACACTGAAGCCCGGTAGAGAAATGCAGGTAGTGATGCCCCTGGGGACCCCCTGTGCAGAGATATGGGTAGTTGTTTGGAGTCTGGGGGGTAATGGACACCATCCACTATCCCTACCCCGGCATGGCACAGATAGGAATCACCTGTGGGCTCTACTTGCCTTCAGAGAGGCCCCAGGGACTGGGGAAAGCCTGGAGGCTGCAGGGGAGGATAGGGGTCACAGGGTGGGTTGGTGGTGGTGGTGGTGTAAGGCCTGAGGCTGGAAACGAGGACCAAGAAGGGACGTGACAAATGACATGCCCTCTTCCTGGCCTTCTCTCTCTCCTCCTCTTGCCTTCGTGAAGGCTGTTTGTGCTGCACAGCAAGTACGTTTGTCCATCTTTGTCCTTCCTATTGAGGGTTCTGAGCCTTTCCCACCTCAGCCCAAGAGCATCCACCTACTGGGTCTACCCTCCCTGCCCAAATACACATCCATGCAGCCTTCAAGGGCCAGCTGCTCATGGTGCCCACATTGGGGGACTCTGCCCTTTTCCTGTTCTGACCCTTCTTCCCCTCATTCCTGCAGGACCGGCGACATGTCCTGGCTCACAGGGAAGGGCTCCTGAGCTCTCATGCCTCAAGTTTGGGCAGGAGATCTGGGGCACCAGGGACAGAAGCCAAGTCCTGGGGGAAGGTGCCAACCTCCAATTTCCCAAGATCCCCCAGGGCAGAACCTGAATCCTTCCAGCGCTTGCCTTCCACAGCCACCTGGCTCTCATTCAGAGATGCCTCTGCTGTCTCGAGAAGATGTCCATCCCCCAAGGCCTCTGCTGCTATAGTCAGCTGGCACTGGAGGCAGGACAGGCCCTGCCTCTTCTCCCTCTGTTGGGACTGGTCTCCTGTGGGGACATCTTAGACATTATCCTAAAATTAAAATGCACACATTTGCAGATCTGTGTGACTCCCCGTGTTATTGAGCAAACACTCATGGGGGAGGAAGCAAACCTGGCCTTCCAGGGGAGAGACAGGTACACCCCCAGATTTCTCAGTGCCACACCCAAGAAGTTTGGCCTGGGGCGCCCAGAGGAGGTAGCAACTTATTACACCTGCGGGGTCAGGAAAGGCCCCTTGGAAGAAGTGACTCTGGATCTAGAATTTGAAGGACACACTTCAGGTAGAGGGGTGTGCAGAGAGCTTGAGACAGGAAATGCTTCTTCAGCAGTCAGAGGCAGACTCCTGTCTGACAGTTTGGGGGCACTAGACTACGTAGGGCTGTAGCAACTGGGTCCTGGGAAAGACCCCATTCTCTGGGACTCTGCTACTAAATGGCAGAAGAGGAATGAGAATGCAGAAGGCCTGCCCTTTTCATTGCTCCATGCTGCCTCCCAGCCAATAAGAACGGAGGAGAGACACAAGAGGTCGGGGCCGGGGGCGCCGCTTGCGGTGGACGGAACCCTCCATTCGGGATCCCGGGAGCGGCGGACGATATGGGGGGAGGCACGCGCAGGTGCTGTGCACGCCGGGAACTGCAGGTCAGCCGCGACGGGTCCCCGGACAGCGGGGATCTGGAGGGCGCCGGGGAAGTTCAGCCGGACAGTGCAGGGGACGGGACTCTGCATTCACATGAAGTAGGGACCCGGCACCCACACTTCGCCAGAAATGTGTCCCGCAAGGCCACAGAAAACGCTCTCAGGGAAGACCGAACCCCAGCCAAGGGCCGCGCTTATCCGCTGTGCCAAGAACAGCGCTAGGCCTGTCGGGAAGTGCGGTTGAGCCCCGCGGCGCTGCCCGGAAGTGCCGTCCCGTCGGCGCAGGGCTCGCCGGGAAATGTAGTCCCACCGAGTGGCCCGGGGCGGTGGCCGCACGTCCCGCGGACCCGGGATGGCTGGGCCGGGCGGCTCGGGGGGCTCGATCGGGTCCGGGTCTCTAGCAGGCGGCGTGCGGTCCAAGGTGGCCCCGAGCGTGGACTTTGATCACAGCTGCTCTGACAGCGTCGAGTACCTGACGCTCAACTTCGGGCCCTTTGAAACAGTGCATCGTTGGCGGCGCCTCCCGCCCTGCGACGAGTTCGTGGGCGCCCGGTACGGCCGGGTTCTGAGATCCTTGGGGGCGGGCGGTGGTCTGAGGGGGTCACAGGGCGGGGTCCAGGGGCGAGGCCTGGGCGTGGTGTCCTGGGGCGGAATCTAGTAATTGGGGGGGTGGGGAGGAGTGTCCGGGATGGTCTCCAGGGAGGGGAGGGGGCGCCGAGGGGATCCCAGAACGGAGTGACCCGCCGCAGGATCCTAGGGTGAAGTGGTGTTTGGTGGGTCTGGGCTGGGGTCGCAGGTGCTCTGCGGTGGGGTGGGAAGATCCAGAGTCCCAGATAGAATTCTTTGAAGTTACTGGTGGAATTTAGGGGTCTCAGTAGGTCTGAGAAGTTGAGAGTGGCAGCCCCCAGGAGGGTCCTGGCCTCACCACACCCCATATTTTCTTTCTTCCAGGCGCAGCAAACACACAGTGGTGGCCTATAAAGATGCCATATATGTATTTGGTGGAGACAATGGGTGAGTCTGAGCACTAAGGAGGAGAATGTGTAGTGGTCAGGGGATGAGCCTCCAGGCTCAGCTAAGTGCCCTAAGACCCAGTATCCCCATCTATAGTGCTCCCCTCCTGGTTCATGGTGAGGATGAAACAAGATCTTGCACATGCGCTCAGCACACCATCTGGTAGGGAGACACACTCAGTACACAGAAACGTTCCTCTTGTTCTGTGCAAGTGGACACAGCTTTGAAAAGAATATGTCCACCCTTGCCACCCGTGCCAGGCAGTTTTCCTTCCCAGCCCTCCCTCTGGGACTTGCCCCCATGTGCACGTTGCGGCTGAGAAGGTACCAAGGACACTTTATTTCCTGCACTTTTCACTTTTTCCGAGGAGTTTCTCACATTGTTATAAACTCCTGACAAATAGCTTTCCTGGCAACAACCCAAGGTTCTGTTGTTCGGTCACCTTTATGCACAGGAACTATCCTATTAAGATGCAGCCAGTTTTCCTTGGTGAAGGATAGTGGCCAAGGGAAACCTACCCTTGGAATGTTTCTCCAGGAGCTGAACGTGAGCAGAGGAAGGCTTATCTGAGTGTGTGCTGGGCCATGTTAGGTACAGGGCAGGGGTGCAGCAGGCAGGGCACCCCTGTTCTGGGCAAGGGGAGTAGGGATCAGGTCTGGTCTGGTCAGGGAAGTCTTTCTGGAAGGGATGATATCCTGAAAGATGTATAGGAGGGAGGCAGGCCAAGGAGGAAAGGGTATTCCAGGCAGTGGGATCAGCATGGGTGAAGGCTTGGAGGTAGAAGAAGACAGTACAGTTTAGCCTGGTGTCCACACAGGGCCTTCCTTCCTCTTTCATTCATTCATTAATTGTGCTCAGGAAAGCCCAGGGAACCAGGGCTTTGGGAAGGGTTGGGAGCCTGTGGGATGTGGGGGCCGAAGCTTGGTCTCCTGGGCAGTCTGGGCTCAGTTTAAATTAGAACCTTGTGGCTTTGGGCCCAGGCAGGTGGCAGAACTGCGCTGAGTGTGCTTTGGCTTCCTCCCTCTGTCTCTGGGGTAGCTGTACTACGGGCACCCATGAAGGCCAAGGAGCACGTGGCCCTGAGGCCCAGCACAGAGGGCAGTGTTTGCACATAGGCGATCCTGCCCTGGAGTCCTGCCCCCTGCCTCTCAGCCCCAGGACCTGGCCTGTGGCCCAGGGATGGCCAGTCTCTGATTGACACTGTAGCCTTGGTCCCACAGGGCTCCCCGGGGAATGGGGTGGGGTGGGAGAGTCGACTTGGAGCTGGTTGGGTAGGCTTCTGGAAGCCTGTCTCCTGCACAGGAGCAGCAGCAAGAGGGATCTGTTTCAAAATGCAAGTCGGATTATGTCCCTCCATAGCTCATAGCCCTATGAAATACCTTCCTGTCTCCCTCTGGGGAAAAGCCGATGTCTTGGAAGTCCGCGGGGTCCTCCACTCATGCCCCTCTCACCTCATCCCCTCACTTTGCTGGGCTGCACTGGCTACCTTGCTGGGTACCCTCCTGCCTCAGGCCCTTGTATTGGCTATTCCTTCTCCCTGAATGCTTTTCCCCCAAAATGTCCACAGGGCCCCTTTCCTGTGCTCCTTTGTACACCTCGGGAGCGAGGCCTTCCCTGACTGCCTGGGTGAACTGGTGGCCATGCCTGCCCCTTTCACCCCTCCCACCCTCTCCATTTGCCTCTGGACCATATAGGTGTTTGTTAACGTCCTTCTCCTCGCTGAAATGTCAGCTCCACTGGAGCAGGACGGTACTTTGTTCATGGCACCCCAGTGCCCAGACCGTGAGTGAATTCAGGAAGTGGCATCTCTCGGTCCACAGATGTTTACTGTCACTTTAACGAGAACCCATGCCTAGGACATCTCTAGGCATGTCCTGTAGCCTGTAGAGTTGGCACAGACAATTTTGTAGCTATGAGCAGAAACGTGCTTGCTATAATGTCAGGCTCAATAACAGGATACAAATTTGTCTTCACTTCCAGTTGCAACTTTGTAAGGCCTGACTGGGTACAAAGAAAGATGGCCTCCTGTGGTATGGGGGCGGTGGGTGGGAGGGCAGTTCCTACTGCCTGGCTGCCAAGCTCCTTCCTCCCTTTCTGGCCACAGGGCCTCAGGTCTGTCCTTTCATCCCCCAGGCTCAGTTTACCCATCTGGAACATGGGAGTGGCAGACTGTGTCTAGAGGTGGAGAGTGTCCCCCCCACCCTGGGTTGGTTACAGGCTGAGGGAGACAGTCTAGGGGGCACCAGCCCAAGCCTTCCAGGCAGGAGGATGCTTCCACCCTTCTCCCCTCATATGACAAGGACTAGGCAGTGGCCATTGGTTTGTCATCCATTTTATTGTAGCTTTAGTGTAGTTGTCTCATTGTTTCGTTTTTTTTTTTTTGCTGTTGATGGTTTTTATGTTTTTACTGGGGTAACATACACACAATGTAAAATTTCCCCTTTTAACCACTTTCTTTTTTTTTTTTTAAGATTTATATTTATTTATTTATTTCTTTTCCCTTTGTTTACACTCGCTGTCTGCTCGTCTTCTTTTTCAGGAGGCATCGGGAACTGAACCCGGGGCCTCCCATGTGGGAGGGAGGTGCCCAATCACCAGAGCCACCTCCACTCTCTAACCACTTTCAAGTGTACGGTTCAGTGATGTTAACAGCCTTCCCAATGTCATGCTGCCATCACCAATGTCCATGACCAAAACTGTTCCAACAACCCCAAAAGAAACTGTCCCCATTAAGCAATAACTTCCCATTCCTCCATCCCCATCCCTGCCCCTGACAGCCTGTCCTCTGATTTCTGGCTCTGAATTTTCATATTTCTAATCCTGTCATATAAATGAGCTCATTCAGTGTCTGTCCTTCTGTGTCTGGCTTCTTTCACTCAACAGGTGGCTTTTGAAGTTCATCCAGTTTGTGGCATGTGTCAGAGGTTACATTGCCTTTTTTTTCCCCCTAGTATTTAATTTTTGTTATTAAAAAAAGGCAATATAAGTTGACATCCCAACAATTATAGTAGCGATGGTTTCCCTGCTCTACTAACAACCATTGAGGAACAGAGTTGGCCTTTGCCCATGGTGTTTCCATAAATTGCCAGGTGAAACTCATCTGAGGTGCATTCCCTGTCCTCACCCCAGATCTATTGAATCTGGATCTCCAGGGAAAAGTCCAAAAATCTATATTTTTAACATGTCCCAATTAATTCTTTTTTTTCCCCAAACAAATCAATTTTATTGATACATATTAATAAAGCATACAATTCATCCAAAGTGTACAATCAGTGGTATTTGGTATAATCACATAGTTGTGCACTCATCACTTCATAATCATTATTAGAGCATTTTCATTATTTCAATAATAATAATAAACAAAACACAGGCAAACAAGAAAATTGTTCACCTCTCAGTCTCTGTGCCATCTACATGTTTGTTTGGTTTTTTTTTTTTGAGGTACCAGGCCTGGGGATTGAACCCGGGACCTCATTATGTGGGAAGCTAGCTGAGCCACATCAGCTCCCTGGGGCTGTTTTTTTTTTTTTTTTTTTTTTTGCTGGTTTGTGTTTTTGTTTTTAGTAGGCACTGAGAACCGAATCTGGGACCTCCCATGTGGGAAGCAGGCGCTCAACTGCTTGAGCCACATGTGCTCCCCAACACTTTTTTAAATTAAAATAAAATAAAGTAAATTATATCAATATTACAAGTCCAGGAGCTACACTAAGAATAAATCTGCTTTGGTCAGTGGTTTCACTTCCCCCCAGCGCGTTTTTTGTTCATTCCTCAATCTTGAGGGGTTTGGGACAGTGTCTGCTCTGATTGCTTCAGGTTGAGAAGGAACATAGATATTATGGTGCAGAGGAATGGAACTGTTTTCTGGCAGTTGAAGACACTCCTTGTTTTGGTGGCTGGGGCTGGTTCATCCTCATTGTTTAGTTGGTTATCCTGGGCAGGCCCAAAGAACTGGAGGGTAGGAACTGACTGTATGTTTGCTAGGTTTCAGGACATAGTAACAATCCAAAGCCTTTTAGTTTCTGAGAACTATACTTAACAAGTAAATTGAAAATTATGGGTTCAGATAAAAGGAGTAGAAGAATCTTTTTTTTTTTTTTTTTTTAAAGGTTCTCCCCTGCCATGGCTCCCTCATCTGTCTTCTCATTGTCTGCTCACTGTGTCCACTTGTCTGCTCATCTTCTTTAGGAGGCACCAGGAACTGAACCTGGGATCTCCCTGTGAGAGGCAGGTGCCCAACTGCTTGAGCCACATCCGTTCCCTGCTTGTTGTGTCTGCTCGTTGTGTCTTCTCATGCATCAGCTCATTGCATTTGCTCATCTTCTTTAGGAGGCACCAGGAACTGAACCTGGGACCTTCCTGTGGGAGGCGGGCACCCAACAGCTTAAGCCATATCCGTTCCCCAAAAGGAGTAGAAGAATCTTGTTTAGGGAGTTTACAAATGAGTATACCTTGATTATATTGGGGAAATAGATTTATATATATTACCAGAGAGGGACTAAAGAGGTAGCTAGAAGTTCGGAGAAAGAAGCAAAGGGGTTTCCCCTGATGTGTGGGCAAGCGTAGCCTGCCCCGGGGCATTTCCTGCCCCTGAAGCAGTGCGGTGTGGACTTCCAGCCTGCCCCAACTAGGGAACCTCTCATGTCCCTCAGGCAATCAGCTGGCGGCCTGGTCCTGGCCAGCTTCGGGATGGGGGTGGTGGCCAGCGACCCAGCCACACCCCTCACTCCCTGCTCCACCTGCAGTGCCCGTCTCTGGGCCCCTAGTGGTGGGGGGGCAATGCCCCGTAGAGCATCCCCTCCCCAGGCCAACACGCTCTCCCTGGCTGCCTTTCAGGAAGACCATGCTCAACGACCTGCTGCGTTTCGACGTGAAGGACTGCTCCTGGTGCAGGTGGGTGGCCGGCATTCTGTAACCTTATAAGCAGCTCCCGAAGGCCAGGAGGAGGGCTCTTGCGAGAGGCCCAGAGGAGAGGCCGGCTCTGGGTCGGGGGTGCCAGACCCTGGCCACTTGTCAGGTTTCCCTGTTTCCTGGACTTCTTTTCCATTCTGAGGCCTATGATAGATAAGTGTGATCTAGTTGTGGGCCCCCCAAGTTCTGCCCCAAGCCAGCTCTATAGTCTCCGCGTTCAGGGGCTGCTGTGGGAGCCAACAACGGGCCCTGGACTGAGGGGTCCTTTCTGGGGTTGATCCCATGCTGCAGGGTGCCACCCACTGGCTGGCAGCTGTGCACCCCTCTCTCCCCCTGCCCCATGGGGGGCCCATCCTCTGCCAGGAGACCTGGCAGGGACGATGGGTAGCCCTGCTCTCCCTTCTACTCATGCCCTTCACAGCTCTGTGGCCTTGGACAAGGCACCTGCCCTCTCTGAGCACTGGATATTTGTGTCCATCTCCTCCAGTCCAGCCCCTGTCCAGGAGCTGCTTATAGTGAGGGGGAAAAGTGGATCCTAGGATTACCAGGGAATGGGCTTCCTCCTGAGCTCTGCCATGGCTCCGACACGGACCCTAAACCCACGGGACCCCCTTGTGGCTCCCCGCTGGGGGCAGGAGCTCTGCATATAACCGTCTTTGTCTTCAGCCGCCCTCTGTCACCTTGACAGAGGAGGATGTCAAGGCTCAGGAGATTGAATAACTGGCTCAGGACCCACAGTGGCCAAGTAGCCAGACTGGGACAACCTCCTGGCCACGTACCATTCTGCCCCTCTCACCCTCTGCCTGGAAAACTCCAGTGGCGCTGGGCTTGGTTTCAGAAGTTTCTGCGTCATTTCTTTCACACTTGATTTTGAAAATATGGCTAATGGTTACACATCCATTTTATTTTTTAATTTTTAATTTTTTAAAATTTTTACTGGGAGGTAAAAATTTTTACTGGGAGTAAAAATTTACTGACTGAACCCAGGTCCCTCCATATGCAGACGGAGGCCCAACCATTTGAGCCACATCCACACCCCCTACACATCCGTTTTAAAAATTAAAAAGTCTACAATTCTTTATCAAGTTCTTTCAGTGTAAAGCTCTGAAAAGGAGCAGCCCTAGAGAGCTATGTAAATGGGCTTTCAAGTCAACAAATAAAATGTAGGGCCGGTATAGCTCAGTGGTTAAGTGCTGGCTTCCCAGGTGCGAGGTCCTGGGTTCAATATCTGGACCCGGTATTTCCAGAAAAAAAAAAAAAAGTATAGATGTCTATGCTGCAGAATCCCGTGCAGCCACTGACTGAAAAGGCGGGCATAGATGATTCTAGAAGAACAGGGAGACTTAGTTGCAGCCTATTGTTAAGGTAAAAAAGCTAATTACAAAATACGCACCATTTGATTCCATTAGAAAAATAAAATTCCAAGGTATAAAGTTGTACAGGAAAGTGAGGTGGGAACACCTTGAAGCACTCTGGCCATCAGATGGCACCTGAATTTCAGTGCCCGTATTCTAATCTTTTTTTTTTTTCTTATGGGTGATTTTACAATGAGACGGTGATTACCTTCGAAAAATGAAAATAAAAGGAAGGGGAACGCATGTAGCTCAAGTGGTTGAACACCTGCTTCCCGTGTACTAGATCCCAGGTTCGTTCCCTGCTGCCTCCTAAAAACAAACAAACAAACACAACTCTCATTGGGTATGAGGTCCTGGACTGAATCCCTGCTACCTCCTAAAAAATGAGAGAGAAAGAGAGAGACAAAGAGAGAGAAAGAGAAAGAGAGAAAAAGAAAAAGAGAAAAGGGGGGCGGACGTGACTCAAATGATTGGGTGCCCGCCTCCCATATGGAGGGATCTGGGTTTGATCCCCGAGACCTCCCGGTAAAAAAAAAAAGAAAGAGAGAAAAAGAAAATAAATAGAAGCACAGGTCAGAGGGGCTGCCATGTGTGGGAGTGGACCACCAGGGGAACCCTCCACCCTTCACTGACACCACCCCTCTGCTGGCCCAGGGCCTTCACCACCGGGACCCCACCAGCCCCCCGCTACCACCACTCAGCAGTTGTCTACGCAAGCAGCATGTTCGTCTTTGGTAAGCCTAAGAAGCTTCCCTCTGCCTCCCATGCACTGGGTCCTCTCCAGGCCCACAGACACCCCTGTGCCATGTTCCTGCCAGGCCTCGGGCTATCAGGGTTGTCCCTCTCTGGACAGGCCCTCAGCCCACCCCTTGGCTTCATCTGCCCAGGTCCCCTGCACTCTAGGAAGCTGTCCATGACCTTCCCAGGCTGGGTTGGTGTCTCTTCCAGGCCATTTCCCTCACTGTCCTGATCCCATAGTGTTGGAATTGTCCGTGTCATGCGCCTGGGTTGCCAGAGCAGGGAACAGCGTTGGCCCATCTCTGTGTCCCCAGAACGTGGCCCAGAGGCAGGCATGCGGCCGGGGCACCCCAGGTTTGATGAAGGAGCCCTGGGAGGCATTTTTAAATGGCAGATCCTACCCTCACCTTGCGGGGTTTTTGTTTGTTTGTTTTAGGAGGTACTGGGGATTGAACCTGGGACCTCGTACACGTGAAGCAGGCGCTCAACCACTGAGCTATGCCTGCTCCTCTTTCTGGGATTTGAACATTCCAGCTGCCTTTGCATTGCCAGTTTCTCACTCTCTTTACCCAGGGGGCTACACAGGTGACATTTATTCCAACTCTAACTTGAAGAATAAAAATGACCTCTTCGAATACAAGTTTGCCACTGGCCAGTGGACGGAGTGGAAAATTGAAGGACGGTGAGTGACTTTGCTGGGCTTTAGGGGTTGTGCTGATGGTTTCTGCCCTGGGGCCTGGTACTCATTCCCCCAGTAGCATTACAGATGAGGGGTCAGAGTGATTCCAGCCATTTGCTGTCCCCGTCCCCTTCCCAGCTGATGGTCTCTCCTCTCAGAAGTCAGAAGTGGCCTGAAAGCCCCACTGCCAAGTGCTTTTCTGGCTTTTATTTGATGAATGCGCCCTTTGATATTTTGGCCGTAGAAGGATCCAGGGCTGTCTGTACTCCTCCTCTAGCTGTCTTTTGGGCCCCACCGAGCTTGGCCTTGGCCATGTGAGTGGCCTCTGGTGCCACTGCATATGATCTGTCCCCCACTGGGAGGCCAGGTGTCGGGGGCACACATCCTCCCAGAGTGTGGTCCCTGCCTGGGGCTGAGCACACCATGAGCTTCAGGCCTCACTGGGTGGCCTCACCCCCTTCCTTACACGCCAGGTTGCCAGTTGCCAGGTCTGCCCATGGTGCCACCGTGTACAACGACAAGCTGTGGATCTTTGCTGGCTATGACGGCAATGCCAGGTAGGTGGTGCCCTACCCCTGTGCATGGCCTTTGCATGGCCCCAGGAGCACACTGAGGTACAGAGCCAGCCTGCCTGGTCTTGGGGGGCTCGCGCTGGGAGAGATCAGGCTGGTGGCTTTGGAGTACTGCCCTGCCTGGGGGGTCCTCGGGAGGGTGGGTGTGTAGTCAGGGGATGAGAGACCACCCAGTTCCCACAGAGGTCAGACCCCAAGGTTGGCCGGCCCTTCTGGGGACAGCTGAGGTGGGCAGAGAGCCTGGGGTTTGTACAGTTCTCTGAGGGTGGGCCTGTCTCCTGAGCAAAGGAGCCATGGCTGGGTCCCA
The DNA here is from genome assembly GCA_026826555.1 of Tolypeutes matacus. NCBI lineage: Eukaryota > Metazoa > Chordata > Mammalia > Cingulata > Chlamyphoridae > Tolypeutes > Tolypeutes matacus. The sequence goes on from JAKSZT010054557.1 coordinate 2,304,469, forward strand.
TCAAATACGAGTGTGTGAGGGAGATGTTCCATGGTCCCTTGGATTGCTCGGTTGAGGAGACTCAAGCCCACAGTAAGGACGACCCAGGGGGGCCAGGTGGGTGGCCTCAGGGTTCAGACCAGCCCCTCCCCTAGCCCTGTTGCCTGAGTCACAGGCATTTTTCTCTTTGTTCTAGAAAAGTGGCTTTGCTGTATTTCTTTTGGTGACAAAAAGTAGCACATGCTATGCTCAGTCCCCCCCAACCCCCCCGCCAAACTTCAGCATTATAGAAACTCCAAGGGGTTTGGGGTGGGTGCTGGTTTCTGTGGCTATTGCTTCTGTGGTCCTCTCCCAGCCCCAAGGCATGGTGGAGGGAGTCAATGGTGTGCATGAAGCCACTGGGTGGTGGTGGTAGTGGAAGGTGAGGAGTCAGCTCCTGTGGCCACGGCTGTGCAGGGATTCAGTGCAGCGCCCCTCTCTACTGAAGCTCCCACACCTTGTAGCTGCTGTGTGCTAGGTGGGGCCCTGATCAGAGAGTCCCAAGGGACTGGGCCCACCCTGACTGCCAGATCCAGCTGTGAGGTGCCTGACCCCCCTGGTCTAACACAGGTTGAACGACATGTGGACAATCGGCCTCCAGGATCGGGAACTCACCTGTTGGGAGGAGGTGAGGGATGCGGTGAATGGGTGGGCTTTCTTCCTCTTGCCACGGCCCAGCCTTGTGCCCAGCCTCGCTCTCCTCCCTCCTGCCCAGCCCTCACTTGACCAAATGCCAGCGACAGGACCTAGCGAGCCTTGTCTGAAGGCTGTGTGCTCTGGGTGGGTAGAAAGGCATGTGCAGCGATGTGATGTGGCCGTAATCCATCCTTAAGTGAACCACTGGGAGGGGCATGTGCTTTGCTGTGGGCCGGTCACCGGAGTTTCTAGACAACCTGTCCGATTGCTCCACTGTCCCTCCCCGGGCAGTGCCTTTCATCTGAAGCCATCATTTTAGCTTCAGCTTTTCAAAACTGGGCAAGAAGGGGCTTGGCGGGGAGAAGCCATCCCTCACGTTCTAAGTGGTTCTGCGAACGCTCGTTTGCAGAAGTTTTGAGTAAAAGCCGTTTATGTTCGGCAGTCTCGGTGTGTGAAAGGGCACACCAGGGTCCTGGGAGGCCCAGGCTGAGCTGTCCCCATCTCAGGTGGCCCAGAGCGGCGAGATCCCGCCGTCTTGCTGCAACTTCCCTGTGGCCGTGTGTCGGGACAAGATGTTTGTGTTCTCGGGCCAGAGTGGAGCCAAGATCACCAACAACCTCTTCCAGTTTGAATTCAAAGATAAGACGTGAGTGCCCTCCTGGGTGGGCCCTGGGTGGATGCAGGCAGGTGACCAGGCTTTGGAGAAGCCTTTGCTGTCAGCCCCCATTGCCAGCGCCCAGCTGTGTCCATCCGAGGCTTCTTGGGTGCGGGGTGTGTGCCTTAGACATGGGGCTGGGACCTGAGGCCACCAGGCTGCCATTTGGCAAGATAGAGCTGGGCACAGGAAGCCCCTAGCCGGCCCTGCCCTCTCTTTCGAAGCATGAGGGATGCCCCCACCTTGTGGACAGGCCCAGATACCACACGAGGCTGGCATAGTTTTCGTATGATGGCACAAGACTTGAGGGGTCTGCAGGCTCTGAGAGCATCCGGCCCTTGCCTGCCAGCCACCCCAACTCCCTCATGATGGAAATGGGGCCCCTGGATGTGGCACTGGCTGTGCCTTGGCTCTGGGGGTGGGTGGAGTGGAGGGAACAAGGGGCCTTGGCAGCAGGTCAGGAAGGCCTGGGAGGTGAACGCAGAAGTGGCTCTTGAGGCCAGGGTGTCCCTGGGTGGAAGGACAGGCAGGCCATCCTGGGCAGAGGGAACCACGTCGCCAAATGCCCTTGCTCTCCTCTCCCAGCGGTGGCCAGGGCTGGGAGCAAAACCACATGGCACACACAGTGGGTGCTCTGCTTGGGGGCAACCCCGGCTCCACATTGAACAGGCAACCCCACTTTGATCCCTCTCACTTGGCACAGAGACTCTCTGTGGTCTTGCTCTCTGCCCCTCACCCCACCCCAGACCTGCTGGAGGGGGAGCTGCCCACGTGCCTTCTGCCTTCCTACCCGTTTGCTTCATTTGCCTCATGAGAACCAGCTTTCCTCGTTCTGGCCCCCCTGGGACCTGGCCTCCTATGATGGTTTCCTCAGGGTGAGGAGGAGGTCTGGACTTCTTGGGTCAGGCTGGAGGTTGGGTGATGCAAGCTTGACATTGGGTATTCTCCTCAGGGCAGACCCTTACAGGTTTATCTGGCAAAGTCTTGGCAGAATTTAGGGTTTCAGTGTTCCCACTGATATCATATCAACCTATTATGTCTCCATCCAAATTCTCAGGGTTCCATTGCTTTCCAATCAATGCCCTCATTTTAACAGGAGATACCCTGCAAGATTGAGATTTTAGTTTGTTATAACTCTGCTATTCGGATAAGGAGACTCTGAGTCTGGTTTTCAGATATCTCAAGTCTGCAACTGCAGAAACAAGATTTTCTTTCAGAACACACATAGAAACTTTAACATCACTCCTGCAGCACTTAAACTGCCAATTTGAAGCCTTCAGCTCATCCTGTTCTTTTGTAACTGTATCCAGCATATTTAGGAACAACTAGCCAACATCACTGAAGCTTTAAACTCCACAAAATTCAGTTAAAGTGTTAAAAACAATCTTACCCAGATACTTGCCGCCTATAAGCATGGAAGTAGTCATATCCAGTGGTGATATTTTGTATATCTCTATTGCCAACTCATATCATGGGCTGTCAATTATTGGAAACAGTCATTAGTGCCCTTGAATCTAATCAGAATAGAGAACCAATTGCAAAAATCCCAGAGCTATTCAGAAATCCCATTTTTAAGTTTCTCTTTTTCAAAAGAACCCCACTCCAGCCTCCCGACCCCACCTGGTCAGGGCTGGGGGAAGAGGTAGGGCCCAAGGGCTGCCCAGGGGTGTGGGGGCATCAGCAGGCCTGGGCCTTACATTTTCCCCCAGAGCAAGCCCACGTGATGGCCAGGGCACAGCAATAGGGCCAAGTCTGAGGCCGGGGCAGAGCCAGGCTTGTGGCAAAGTGGAAAGGGAAATGAGAGCCACGCCAGGGGTGGCCTGCTCCCTTCCAGCCCTCCCCACCCAGCATCACAACTGCCACTTATTGCTTCCATGCCTGGACATGGGGGCAAACACGCTGTCTCCACTTTAGGCTGTGGGCTCCATTTCTCTGCTGTGGGTGGGAACACCTGTAGGGTGGGGTCACGCCAAACTCCATCTCCCACAGGGGACTAGGAGGCAGGTGGCTTGAGGGGCTCGGCCCTGAGAGCTCCCGACCCCATCCCAGACGGACACTCAGAGCCTGGGCAGCTGGGAGCTGGGACTTTTGGACAGACAGCCTCCTCCCTGCTGGATGGGGAAGGCATGGGTGCCTCCGCAGCAGCTGTCAACAGCTGGAGCCCCTTGGGCACCGGGGAAGGGCAGGATTGGTGACTGGAAGGCTCCTGGGAAGTCCATGGACTTGTGGCAGGCATCATCCAGACAGCTTTGGGAGGTGGGGTCCAGGAATTCCTGGGACAGGGTTTGGCTGGGGGAGAGGGGCGGCATCCAAGCAGAACTCCATTCCCCAAGACAGCAGGAGTGCCTCCTGCTGGTCAGATACCATCCTTCCCACCTGCTGCCTGCTCTTTGGCTGGCAGGAGGGGTCTCAGGCGAGACTCCTCGGTGTGTCCCATGGAGCTGGGCAGTGCCCATCCCAGCAGCAGGGTGAGGGAGACTGGTTAGTTTTGCAGTGGGGCTCAAGAGCCTGGGATGCAGTGGGGATGGGGGGAGCACGGGAGCCCCTCCTAGCCTGGGCTCAGCGTCACATGCCCCCAGGTGGACACGCATCCCCACGGAGCACTTGCTCCGAGGCTCCCCGCCGCCCCCGCAGCGGCGCTACGGACATACCATGGTGGCCTTCGACCGGCACCTCTATGTGTTCGGGGGCGCGGCTGACAACACGCTGCCCAACGAGCTGCACTGCTACGACGTGGACTTCCAGACCTGGGAGGTGGTCCAGCCCAGCGCCGACAGCGAGGTGAGTGTCACCCAGCCCAGGACCCTGCTGCCCCTCCCTGCATAGTCCCTCCCAACTGTCATATCCCCAGGGCTCTAGTAAATCCAGGCTGGTCCCTGCCTCTCTGGCCCTCCAACCTGTTCTCCATCCTGCAGCTGCGTGGGCTGTTAACAGTCATACCTCATCATGTCTTCACTGAGCTGAGGATGGATCCTTCCGGAAGCCAGCCTTGACCCCTAGGGCCAGGCCCTCCCTCATCCTTGCCTTTCTGTGAAGAATACCCTTGTCCTGCGGCCCTTCCCTTCTCTGAGTGCTCTGGGTCCCAGCTGCCCCCAGCTCCCTGCCTTCATGTTCCATTGTGCCTCCCTACCAGATTGGTGGAGCAGAGGTGCTAGAGCGATCATCAGCTTCCGAGGAGGCTCCTGCCCTGGCCCCCGAGGAGCGGGGCGGCTTCAAGAAATCCCGAGACGTGTTTGGCCTGGACTTTGGCACCACGTCAACCAAGCAGCCTGCCCAGCCAGCCTCTGAGGTGAGGGCCGGGGCCAGGCCAGTGAGCTGGTTTTGGGGCTCCCATCACCCCTGTAGCAGGTTCCACTATCAGCCCCACTCATGGTTGGGGATACTGAGACTCAGAGTGTGCTTGCTCAGAGTTACATGGTAAAAAGAGCAGGGCCAGGAGCTGAACACAGTTGGGTCTCAGAGCCCATGCCTCGAGCCCACGCCCAGTCCACGCCCAGCCCACAACTGAGCCCACGCCCCAAGCTCAGGCCTGAGCCTACATCAGAATCCATGCCTGAGTCCAGGCCCCAAGCCTAGGACCACGGCACTCCATAGCCCACTGCAGGCTTCACCCTCTAAGCCACACCTGCTCAACACTAGACTGAGTGCTCAATCTGTGGTTCTGTACAGCACGCACCTTCCTGCCCATTCCCTACCCTGTGCCTGCACCTGGAAGCCCTTCTCCCTGGAGGCCCTGCTTTTGTTCCCCCTCAGCCATGCTGTGCCTTGCCCCCACCCACAGCTTGGCCAGCACCAGGGCCCCCAACTAGAGAAATTGCCTGACCTCCGTCCCATCCCACTGACTTGTCTCCCATCCAGCTGCCAAGTGGGAGGCTCTTCCATGCAGCTGCTGTGATCTCGGATGCCATGTACATCTTTGGGGGCACCGTGGACAACAACATTCGCAGTGGGGAGATGTACAGATTCCAGGTGAGGCTTATGGGCCAGCTGGGCAGGCCCTAAGGTGATGGGGATCTGAGGCCCTGCAGGTGGGGGTGGGGGTGGGGTTGGCCAAGAGCACTTGGAGCCAGGGCACAGCCTGGTCAGCTAGAGGCTTTTCTGAGAAGGCTAGAAGCTGGGGCTGGGGGCTGGGGGGTGGGGGGTGGGGGTGTGTGTGTCCTCGGCCCAGTGCAGTGAGAGGAGAAGGGTGGGTCTGCGCTGAGCTCAAGGGTGTGGAGGAATCTCAGGGCATGGGAGTTGTGAGGTGATATGGGAGTTGTGAGGTGATATGGGAGGTTCACGGTGGAGGCCCTTTGAGCCAGCCTGGGTCAGTGGGAGACGCTGGGCAGAGTTGGAATCAGCTTTGGGGCCTCAGGACCCCCATTAACTGGAGAAGGGCAGAGTCAGGCTGGTAGTAGGTTCCATCAGCAGCCCTTTCCCAGACCTGGACTACCAGGTGGGAGGTACCCATCCCAACTGGCCCAGCCCAGCACCTGTCCCACTCTGGCAGGAGACAGATCCAGCCCAGGGTGGTCAAGGACAGGGGACAGCTGAGGCCTGGGGTGATTTCCTGGAGGAGATGGGGGGCAGTGCCATCTGGGGAACAGCAGGCTTCCACAGGTCAAGTCACAGAGGTGAGGGATGTGTACAATCCTGCAGAAGTGGGAAGCAGAGGGGCTCTGGGGCCAGGGTGAAGGCCAGAGTGGGGGGTCTCCCCGCGGGAGCATGGTGTGCTAGGCAATGTAAGGGTCACTAGGCAGTGCCTGTTGGGTGGAAAGGGGCTGCTTCCGATCCTCCACCCGGCCTGCCTGCTCCCTCTGCCTGGTGACCTTGTCTGGAACCCAGGGCGAGCACAGGGCCGGGTGTAAGACAGAGGGTTGGCCCTCCCCGCGGCCCCTGAGATCCCCGTGTGGCTGAGTGGAACGCCTCGCTGTCTCCCGCTAGTTCTCCTCCTACCCCAAGTGCACGTTGCACGAAGACTATGGGCGACTGTGGGAGAGCCGCCAGTTCTGTGACGTGGAGTTCGTGCTAGGAGAGGTGGGTGCCTTTCCTGGGTCCCAGGCGGTGGGAGCGTTTTCCCTCGGAAGCATGCCGAGGGCCGCGTGGTGCCTGGAGGCCCCCCAGGGTCGAGGATCCCCGCCCAGCACCCAGGCGCCTTCTCTGCTGCAGAAGGAGGAGTGCGTGCAGGGCCACGTGGCCATCGTCACGGCCCGGAGCCGCTGGCTGCGTAGGAAGATCGCGCAGGCGCGGGAGCGGCTGGTCCAGGTGAGGCCCCGCCCCAGGCCGAGCCCCCGCCCCGCCCCGCCCCGCCCCGCCCCATTTTCTGCTCCTCGAGCTCCTGCCACCAGGAAGTTACCGAACTCCGTTTCTCCCTATCCCAGAAGCTGGAGGAGGAGGCGGCTCCGACGCCCAGGGAGGCCCCTGGCGGGGCTGTGGGCGGGGCCCGGGCGACGCTGCTGCACGTGGCCATCCGCGAGGCCGAGGCCCGGCCTTTCGAGGTGCTTATGCAGTTTCTCTACACCGACAAGATCAAGTACCCCCGGAAAGGTCCGCCTGGGGCGGGGTCCGCGCAGGGAAACTGGGCGTGGGCGCGTCCCGCAGCCGGGAGGGTGGCGTTGCCAGTGGGCCGGACATGCGACGATCCCAACAACCGGCGTGTGAGGCCCCCCCACCCCCCGCCAGGCCTTGCCTCCGGGCCGCGTTCTCCAGGGCCCGTCCCACTCCTCCCCTGCTGGTCCCTGGAGGGAGCCCCGTCCCGCTCCTCCCCTGCTGGTCCCTGGAGGGAGCCCCGTCCCGCTCCTCCCCTGCTGGTCCCTGGAGGGAGCTCCGTCCTGTTCCTGGCCGGCGCGGGTCTCAGGTTGCTCTGGGCGCAGGCCACGTGGAGGACGTGCTGCTCATCATGGACGTATACAAGCTGGCGCTGAGCTTCCAGCTGTGCCGTCTGGAGCAGCTGTGCCGCCAGTACATCGAGGCCTCGGTGGACCTGCAGAACGTGCTGATGGTGTGCGAGAGCGCCGCGAGGCTGCAGCTGGGCCAGCTCAAGGTGCGCGTTTCACCGGTCGCGTCCCACCCCGGGAAGGGGGCGGGGCCGGTAGAGGGCAGGGCCGCCGCTCCCGCCCCGCCCCGCTGAACGCCCGAGCCCCGCCCCGCCCTCCTGTCTGTCTGCCCCAGGAGCACTGTCTGAACTTCGTGGTGAAGGAGTCCCACTTCAACCAGGTGATCATGATGAAAGAATTCGAGCGCCTCTCGTCCCCGCTCATCGTGGAGATCGTGCGGCGCAAGCAGCAGCCACCCCCGCGCGCCCCCTCGGAGCAGCCTGTGGACATCGGTAAGGGAGCCCAGGAGCGTGATCGTGGTGGGGAGAAGACTTGGGGGCTTGGAGAGTCGCTGCCAGGCCCTTAGGCGGAGGGTGGCGATGGGGTTGTGTGAAAGGACCTCCTGGGCAGTGATTTGGGATGGGAGTCAGTTCAGGCCACAAAGCCGGTAGGCACCAGTGAGGGGGTAGTCCCTGTGCCTATTTGGGGGGTGGGGACAGGCATCTCTTTCCTGGATGTCTCTGATGGCCGACCCCAGCCCTGAGCTCTCTGTGACCCCCCCTGGGAGACCCCACTGCTCCTGCAGTCCCTGGGCAGGGCCCCAAGGAGGGGGAGGGGGGGGTCTCTGCAGCACCCCAGTCTGCCTGGTGGAGGGGGTGGGGGGCGAGAGCAGAGGCTCAGTGCCCCCAAGGGCCCTGGGTTGGCTGTGTCCTGGGCAGCAACTGGGCAGCTGTGGGGTAGATGGTTCCTCTGGGAAGCCCCTCTGCTGTGGGGAAGGGTTGGGAGGCACCTGCTCAGGCTCTCCCCTCCCCCCACCACGACCCCCCCAGGCACATCTCTGATCCAGGACATGAAGGCGTACCTGGAGGGGGCGGGGGCGGAGTTCTGTGACATCACACTGCTGCTGGACGGGCACCCGCGGCCGGCCCACAAGGCCATCTTGGCCGCCCGCTCCAGGTGGGTGGAGGGTAAAGGTGTGCAGTTGGGGTAGGGGGTGGCAGGCGGCCCTGCCCAGTGGCATTCCTTGGAGAGGCCACCGCCATCACCTCTGCCTGCAGCTACTTCGAGGCCATGTTCCGCTCCTTCATGCCTGAGGATGGGCAGGTGAACATCTCCATCGGGGAGATGGTGCCCAGCAGGCAAGCCTTTGAGTCCATGTTGCGCTACATCTACTACGGCGAGGTCAACATGCCACCTGAGGACTCGCTGCATCCTCAGGGCCTGGCTGCCCCCGCTCCGGAGGCAGGGAGGGGTTGACCACTGGGAGAGGGTACTGGGGATTCTAAACCCTCACAGCCGGTGTCTTGAAATGGTTCTGCACACAGGTGGATGGCTCTTTTTCTGGGAGAGGATTCCAGTGCTTTCCTTGGAATTGTGCATGGGGTTTGACCAGCTCATTTGCTCAGAACCCGCTTAGAGAGCAAGACAGTGTTTGAGACTGGGAGCCCAGCGCCAGCTGCTTGGGCTGGGGCCAGTCCCTTGGCTCTGAACCAGTGGGAGGAGGCAGCCATGGGTCCTTCTAGCCTTCTCTGCCTCCAGTGGGCAGGCATGGGGCCTCCGGGGAGAGGGGAGAGGGCGGGTGGGCAGGAGGAAGATGGGCTTCCTTAACCCAGCCCCCAGCTACCTGTTCGCGGCCCCCTACTACTACGGCTTCTATAGTAACCGGCTGCAAGCCTACTGCAAACAGAACCTGGAGATGAACGTGACTGTGCAGAATGTGCTGCAGGTAGCATCTCGGGCCTTGGGTGCCTGGATGGTGGGGGTGAGGTGGCTGTGTGCCTCATGAGGCCCAAATGCCCTTCTAGATCCTGGAGGCGGCTGACAAGACACAGGCACTGGACATGAAGCGGCACTGCCTGCACATCATCGTGCACCAGTTCACCAAGGTCAGTGCCCCAGCCTCTGCAGGACCCTCTCCCTCGGCAGTGGCACTTGGCCATCGCCTGGGGCCGTGGGCCCTGGGGGATAAGCCTAGGAGAGCTGCCTGCCCCCGGCCATGGGTGCCAGCCCAAGCTCTGAGCAGGCAGGGCCCCTGGACGATGCTGTCTGTCCAGTTCCATCCTGTTTTGGCCTCCGGGCTGCCTCTCACAGGTCTCCAAGCTGCCCACACTGCGGTCGCTGAGCCAGCAGCTGCTGCTTGATATCATAGACTCTCTGGCCTGCCACATCTCCGACAAGCAGTGTGCAGAGCTGGGTGCCGACATCTGAGGGCCCCCGCTGCACCCTGCCCAAGGATGGGGAACGTGCCACGCCTGCCCAACAGCTGTCGTGCTGGGTCCTGGGCAGGGGTGTGTGACACCCGCGGGCAGAAAGGCAGGACTCCCAGAACCTGAGGGAGCTGGGAGGACGAAGGGGGCTCCACTGCCGAGGAAGCAGGTGCCAGGTCCCACCGGGAGCCAAGGGTGAGTCAGACCTGGCAGTGGGCCCCACTGTCCTGGTGTGAAGAAGTGTTGGGGGCCAGGGCTCAGCATTGGGGACCTGGCAAGAGGAGGCAGGGTTCCTGGCCCTGCTCAGCTATGAGGAGAGACGAGCCCACCACAGGGAGTTGGCTTTGAGCCGTCCACCCAGTGGGAGCCTGGGTATGGGCACTGGGACCTTGGCCATGCCCACCATAGCCCCAGGCTGGTTGTGATCCTGGCCCTCTGTCCTCCAATGTGAGGAACTCAGTGGAACTGCTGTGGCCCCAGGAGCTCTGGCAGGGCTGCACTTTACCCCCTCAGCCTCATGCGGAGTCTGTACTGGCTGGATTGGGTTCTACTCAAGATGAATTTTGGGGTGTGATGTGCCCTGAGTCAACTCCCAACCCCATGGGGTCAGCCAGGCTGGGACAGGTTTGCCTGACAGTGTGTTTTGCCCACTTTACCCATGTGCAACGGGGCTCGGGATGGCACCCCGGGGACATCCACGGAGGTGCCCCCTCCACGTCCCAGTCCGTCCCTCCCTGCGTATTTATTTCTGTCAATGACATGCCTCCATTAAAGGCACGGCAATGCTACTGTCCAAGGCCTCGCCCTCGTCCCTCTCCGCCTGTGGGGTCTGGCCTTAGCCCTGTGTGCTTCCCGCAGCTGAGGAGCAGGTAACTGGTTTTGTGGCATGATGGCTTGGCAGACCCTTATAGGATCAGCTTGCTCACCCATATTTCTTTATCCATGTTGTCAGCAAACCACTCCCCAAAATGGGGTCACCCAGCTACTTGAGGAGGGACTGTCGGAGGAACTCGGGCTGGCCCTCCCCTCCCCAGGCTTGTCCCTGCCCCTGCAAAGTTGGCTCCTGCAGAAGGGTGAACTGTCTCTCACCTGGGCTGGGAAGCCGAGGACGGGCTGTTGCAGCCTTCCCTGTCCCCCTACAGAAGGTGTGAGCCTACCCTTAGGTTGAAGGTACTGTTCTGCCTCCTTTTTGGTCCCCTTTCTGCCCTGGCTGCCAGAGATTACCCTGAGGGGAAAGGATTTGCTCTCTCTTTGGGGCTCTGGAGCTTGTTTCCTTTCTCTGGTTGTACACTCAAATGGGGCGTCTACCTCAGCCACAGCCCCTGGTGGCCATGTGTGGATGATTAGAGAGCCCCAATGGCTGTCATAGGTGTTGAGAACAAGCCCTGCGGGGTGGTGGAGGGTGACAAGAACCCCAGGTGCCAGGTTGGACTCCCATAGGCAAAGACAGCAGATGCACGAAGCCAGCTGCCAGCAGGCCAGGAAGGGCCCTAGGTGCACACAGATAAGCTGGGAAAGATAGGGAGCAAGCACCCAGGCAGAAGGCTGTCAACCAAGGTGGGGGCTGGGGTTGGGGGTGGGGGGCAGCTGGTGAGGAGGCAGTAGGCGTAGGGCCACAAGTGGGAAGTGTTGGCTCTGGGAAGGGATGGTTCAGCCCAGGGTGGGAGGGGGCAGCCATCGGGCCACTGTCCAGGATCCCCCCAAGATGTGGCTCCCACTCCCCAGCAGGGCAGCCTTGCCTCAATCCCCTTGCTCAGAGGGATCTGGGAACCTGCACTCCCACTCTCCAGAGCAGGTACAAACAGTAGTCTGCAAACTGTGATCTAGGGATGGCCCATCAGGAATCTCTTCTAGAGATGTAAGGGAGCAAACGAAGTTACATGCTCAGGGTGCCCGAAAACCAATTCCAGAACACTGTGGCAGTTTGCCCAGTTTCCAAGGAAACAGAAGGAATTCAGCCCTGCACTTTGGGCAGTTGTAGCCAAGGACAGCAGGGAGAGGCCATGCTCACATCTAAATTGCTCCCCCACCACCGGGCTGTTCTCCACAATCACAAATAGAATAAGGCCTTCTGGATTCCCAGCGGGTTGAAGAGAAATAAGGCTGTGAACTGAGGCCAGGCCAGCAGCCAAGCCTTCCCTGGCCCCACTGCCCACAGTATGCTTCTGGGCTCCTGCCTGCCTCCATGTCCCACCCATGCCCCTTTCCAGACTTCCAGGGACTAAAAGTGTCATTTTTTTGGTCCCTCACTACCTGCTGAGTATAGTAACCCCAAAGAGAGTGATCATCACCCTAGTTTTTAAGATTAGGAGAGGGAGGCGGCTGTGGCTCAATCGGTGGGGCTCCCGTTTACCATATGGGGGGCCCCTGGTTCGATTCCCGGGACCTCCTGGTGGGGGCGGGCCCGCCCGCACGGCGTGGTTGGCTGGCCCGGTGAGCACAAGCAGCAAGGGGGGCATAAATGAATAAATAAATAAAAATCTTTAAAAAAAAAAAAAAAAAAAAAAAGATTAGGAGACAATGCTGGTGGGGGGAGGGGGGGGCGGGCCTGGGGGCCAGGACTCAGGGACTGTGCCGGGTCCACAGGCATCCTGCCGAGCCACCAGGCCACCTGCTGTGTACTTGCAAAGGAGCCAAGTGTGGACTGTGGTTTTACAAGGGCTTTCAAAGGGACCCTCTTGCTTTGGGTCAAGGCTGCTTCAGGTCCCCGGGAAAAGGGGCCTGGTGCTCCCCCTGGCCTCCACCACACCACACTGTCCCTCTCAAGAATCCCGTGGGTACAGAATTGTGTGGGAAGGGCAGGTACTTGGCCCTGGAGCCACAGTCCATGACAGGTGGGCTGCTCTGTCTCCCTGTACATAGCCCTCAGAGGGCTGCCAGGACTGCAAGCCCACTGCCCAGCAGCTGTCGTCTTGGGGCAGGGTAGGGGAAGAAGCCTGGAACCCAGGGGAAGAGCCCTAGCACCATCAGAGCTGGACAGCAGGGCCTTATTCTAATATCCACTTTATTATGGCAACTGGTTGGGCCTGGTAGACTGAGCTCAGATCAGGTCCCTCTCCCGGCAAAGTCTGAGGAGGAAGAGCAGGCAGCCCCTCAGGCCACACTGCCGCTCAGCTGCATGGCAAAGTCCTGCACATGTTCCTTCAGAGTCTGGCGGGCATCGGCCTGGGCCCGCTTTTCCCGTGCCCTTTCCTGCTGCAGCTTGGTGAGGCGCAGCCGCAGCCGCTGCTCCCGCCGCTTGCAGGCCTGCAGCTGGCGCTGGGCCTTGTCCAGAGCGTCCAGGGCTGCCTCCGCCCGCCGCTTCCAGAGCAGGGCACTGCCCACCTGGTAGCTGTGCTCGTTCTGGATGTAGGCTCCAGCTGGCGGCGGCAGGCGCAGCATGTAGGCCGAGGGCGAGACAGGCCGTGGTGCAAGAGGGGACGGCTGACGGTCTGGCTCCCGCTCGGGTGAGGGTTGGGTGCTGCAGCCGGCTTCCTCAGCCTGGGCCCCCAGGGGCCCGAGGAGGTCTGAGAAGGGACTGCTAAGGCCAGGCTCCAGCCTCCCAGCTGGGGAGGCAGGCAAGGCAGCGGGTGCCGAAGCCTCTTCCACAGGAAAGCAGGGGACGTCAGCAGGTGGGGGAGGGGAAAACAGAGTCATGGGCCCTCGGCCCTCAGAGCAGCTGGGGAGAGAGAGTGAGACTAACAGGCTGGGCTAAGGTTTCGCTAGGCCCCACTTTGCCAGCCCACCCAAAGCCCCTGACACCTGCCCCCCTGCTCCACAGATTCAGAACACTGGCCTCCAAGGGTGCCAGCAGACACCCAAATCCCATACCCTTGGACTTGTGGTGGGAGTGGGGCATCCCCCAGCCTGCAGCACATACCGCTTCCTGCATCGCCGAAGCCGGCTGACATCGGGGGGGCCAGGTGGGTAACTGTGCCCCTTGGACTTGGTTGACCGGCGCAACTTGGAGAAAGACTCAAATATCGTGGGGACTGCTCCCTCCTTCAGCCGGTGGTACCCACTGTGGGGGAAAAGAAGCCTGGGTGAGATGGAGAGCAAGTACGGCTGCCTGGGGCAGACGGGTCCAGGGCTCGGAGCCAGCGTGTCTGCCGGCACCCTAGAGCAGGTCCCCAGGCACTAGGTTGTGGGAAGTTGTAAGGCATGTTGCAAAAAACATTGGGGAAAGCCAAGTTAGGCAGAGTTACACTAATCTAGAAGCTAACGTGCATGGAGAGGCTCCACTAGCAGAGCTGGGCTGACCAGCAGAAAGGAATTACTTTATTTGTGGACTTGCTGAGAGGACTGGGGTTCTGAAGAACATGCTCTAGAGACTGGCACAGCGATCCTGGGGGGATTTTACTGTCTTCATTTGTCAGGGGGTGAGGACACCCCGGTACTTCAGTTGCCCCCGCCCCCCGCGCCCGGCCCCCCAGCTGGCTGGCGTGGTGTCCCACCTGATTCCCACCAGCTCAAAGCAGTTCTCTTCGAAGTGTTTGGAGCAGAAGTAGATGTACTCAGACGCTGGGTCCCACAGGCCTTGGCCGCTGGGGTCCAGCCGCTGGCAGTTAGCCAACCACAAGCCTCGCCTCGGGTTGTCTTTCTTGGGAAGTCTGCGGAGCCAAAAAAACTCAGGCGCACAGGCTTCCCGCTGTCCGCTAGGATAGACAGGCGTCGCCACCTCGCCGGGTGGGCAGTGCCCCGCCCGCATAGACGATGAAAGGGAGGACTCGGGAAGGAAAACCACTAGCTCAGTTTCATTCAGCAGCGAAGGAGGAGAAGTGGGTCCAAAGCCAGCGGACCTCTCGCCTGTCGCTTTCCCCACTGGACTCAGCTCCCGCCCCGGACCGCCCCCTCCACCCTCTCCCACACACAAGCTCCAAGCCTCGCCTCCACCAGAGGCAGGCGCCAAGCGCACGCGCAACTGCGGCTCCCGGCGGCCCGCCAGCGTGGGCGCATGCGCACGTAGGCCTCGGTGCGTCAACACGCACGCGCGCTGACCTGTGGAAGGAGATGCCGCGGTTGCGCGTCTCGCGCGTATCGCGTGTGCAGCAGCCGGCGGCGGAACAGTGACGCGGCATCTGGGGAAGAGGCAGGAGCGTGGGCGCGAGCGGCTGTCCGTGTCCAGAGGGGACCTCGCGCCCCAGCCGCCGCTCTGCTCCAGGTGGCCGTAGCCCGTCGGGGCTCCTCCGGCCGTCTCGCCCCAGCGTTGTCCCAGCCCGGCCTCCTGGCGTCTGCCGGCGGCACTCACAGTCCCGCCATTGCTGCGCCGCCCAAGTCTCGCGAGGTGTGGCTCGTGGCGGAAGTTGATGCCGTGGAGACGCCGGGGCGGCCGCGCGGGCTCGACAGCTGGGCGGGGCAGGAAGGGAACGTCGTGGGAGGTCGAGAAACCGGGCAGGCGGGGGCAGCTTCGCGGGAGGCCCCCCGGGCCGCAGCGGGAACTGGGTGCCGGGATAGCATGGGGCCTCGCGGGGTGTGGTGACGCCTCTTGTGTATCTCAGGGCCGGCGCGGTTTTGTCAACACGGCAGCGGGAGGGGCGGCCTTGCCCCAGGGGAGTAGGCGCCAGGAGCTCTGGCGAAGGGATCTGCCAAAACCCAGTGCGCAGCACGCCCACCCGGGTACCAGGACAAGGCCTTCAGGGAGGCCCCTGCAGTGGGAAGGGCCACCGGTTCACTTTGGGGGAAGTAGGACGGGCAGAAGTTACGTTGTAACCTCCAGCAGCAACCTGAGAGAATTAAGGAAAGACTAAAGGGCCTTCGTGAAAATGGGGTTTTAGGGCCTGGTTTTGTGCAGACCGGTGAGAAAACTATAGTGGGGCTGCTGAGACTTTTCCCTTTGGGAGGAAAATCAGATTACTCTTCTCCGAAGAGCATCAGGTATGGAGCTAAGGACTTAATGATTTTGATTATTTAAAAAAACCAAAGCACTTTTTTCCTTTCAAGTCTTAGGAAACCTTTCTGGGAGTAATTCAGTAACCAATTAAACAGTCACAGACATGTTTAAAAATATCTTGAGAGGAAACACATGGATGTTTTTCCCAGAAGTCCATTTGGAAAAAGCCAAGGTATCTGCGTTGGAAATCTTATCAAAGTGATGCTCAAGGAACAGATGATGCCTCAATACAGAAATTTTAATAGGTAAATATATCATGTAATGTTACAGTGGGGGAGGGTACAAAGGACATCTGCCAACTGCACTCTCCCCTTAGTATTCCTCCCCTTCTTCGGCCTCAGCCTCCACAGAATCCACGCCCACCTCTTCATAATCCTTCTCCAGGGCAGCCAGGTCCTCCCGGGCCTCTGAGAACTCCCCTTCCTCCATGCCTTCTCCCACGTACCAGTGCACGAAGGCGCGCTTGGCGTACATGAGGTCGAACTTGTGGTCGAGGCGCGCCCAGGCCTCGGCGATGGCAGTGGTGTTGCTCAGCATGCACACGGCCCGCTGCACCTTGGCCAGGTCCCCCCCAGGGACGACGGTGGGGGGTTGGTAGTTAATGCCCACCTGTCAGACAAAGGGGGAGAGTGAACTTTAGACTGCTCTCAAATGGCAGTTTCTTTAAAAAAACAAAACAAAACATCTGTTAGCCACAGTTTATCAGCATTTACTATCCTTTGATCCTGTCATTTCACTTTTGGGATTTACCCACACGAGCACAAAGCTACATGGATAGATTTCTGTGTATTTAATGTCATAGTATTGTATGTAATGACAATACTGGAAACAAATGTCTATCATGGGGAATTAAATTATTAAATACACTCAGGGAACCCTAGTAGTCATTAAAAACATGTCCAAAGTATACTGCTGAGAAGAAAGGCAAGTTACATGTAAGTATATGTGCTTTAAAAATATATAGTAGGGAAGCGGCTGTGGCTCAATCAGTGGGGCTCCCGTTTACCACATGGGAGGCCCCGGGTTCGGTTCCCGGGGCCTCCTGGTGAAGGCAAGCCAGCCTGCGCGGTGTGGTTGGCTGACCCAGCGAGCACAGGCAGCAAGGGGGGGATAAATGAATAAATAAATAAAATCTTTAAATAAAATAAAATAAAAATAAAAACATATAGGGGTGCACTCCCACTGCTCTATGGCCAGGCCAGCGGCTCCTCCATGTGGGAGTATTACCAACTTCCTTTTCTTCCTGGCCACATGTATGTAACCCACATGAAAGAAATGGGCACCCTTTATCAGTGTCTGCTGATACCTGTCAATCAACATCACCTATATAAGAGACTTAAGGCACAGAACATCTCATGAAGGACAAACAAAAAGCTCTGGGGAAAATTGTACAACACAGAGTGAACCCTAATAAAAACTATGGACTATAGTTAATACAGTCATAATATTGGTTCATCAATTGTAACAAAGCTACCACACTAATGCAAAATGTTAATAGGGAAAACTGTGTTGGGGGGTACATGGGAACTCTTATGTTCTTTCTACAAACCACAACTGCTGTAAAAAAAATTTTTTTTGAAGTTCTAGGAAAGGAGACAACTTCAGCTTTACAGCCTTCTACATTATTTTAATATTCTACCATGTGTGTATATTTCTTAAACATGCACAGGATTCCTTGACAATAGTATGTCCCTACACAAGACTTGGCTGATCAGGCTGGCTGGCTTCTGGAGCTATGCGCTGGCTCAAAGAGGACAACCTTCCCTGCTAGAGGAGAAAGAACTTGAGTAGAGGGTATATGAGTAGTTCCACTCTCCTGCTAGAATTTCCAAACAAGCTCTCAAGTCTAGGGTGAAATCCTACTCAGCCTGACAAAAAAGAACTTAGAGCAACAAGAATTCAACAGGGTCCATCTGGGATTGGATTGTCTCCAGTGGGAGCCACAAGCCTGTAACTTCCTGCACTGCCTCCACAGTGCCTCCCCACCGTGGCTCCCTTGGATGTTCTCACCTCCAAATGTTACACTGAAAGAAAACTGCCTCCGCTTAGGTTGAGGGGCCTGAGAAGTAGACACACAGAAGGGAAGCTTTCAGCCCTGAAGCCCGAGTTAATATTTTCAGATCAGTGAAGCGTGTGGAATTTACCCATTTCTGAGTGTGAATTTAAAACTTAAGTTCTCAAGAGATGATCTGCATCAAGCCGTCTTAAAGTGGGTGTCCAGAAGCTTTGATCAGGTGTGCATGCAGGCAAGCTGTGGACAAGACAGATGCTCACTCCTTATCCTTTCTTATGTCATTTTCAGTTTGAAATGACCCTGGAATCTGCAACTCCCTTGACCTCTTCCAATCTTGAAAGACATTTCATTGTAAGACTAAAGATGTTGGAGGGAGCCACCTCATTACTGGTATGATTCATTGTGTGGGGCAGTGCTCCTAGCCTGAAAAAATAGTGATGACATATTCCTGTCCTGCATAGGAAACAGTGCATAATGAATTTAAAATTCTGTTTACAAAAGCCTCTGTATTGCCTAAAATGAGTAACGTGACTAAGGTCATGTAAAATCTAAAAACTACCATTTTAACAGACGACACCATAGAATTCAACAACCCTCTAATGGAGCAGTGGTCTAACAAGGAGGACACACCAAGGACCTGCAGTCAGACTGTCTCCGAATTCAATCTGTTTCATTCAGTACACTGAAGCTTTTACACCTTAGAGCTGTCTCAGCCTCAGTTTTATAAAGGGTAGATACTGGTAATTCTACCTCATGAACTCTACAGGGTTGCTGTACAAATTAAGGATAAATAAAGTCGGCAGCCAAGTATAAGGCACTTGGCAAATGGTTACTATATTTGTTCTCTATGTGGCTTAGCTGGCGTGGAACAGCAGACAGTCTCCCCACAGGGCAGCATGATTCCACAGGGCCTGCTGCTCCCTGCCTGGCAAAGCAACGCTCCCCCCAACTACCTTAAATCCGGTCGGGCACCAGTCCACAAACTGGATGGTGCGCTTGGTCTTGATGGTGGCGATGGCCGCGTTGACGTCTTTCGGGACCACGTCGCCCCGGTACAGCATGCAGCAGGCCATGTACTTGCCGTGGCGAGGGTCGCACTTGACCATCTGGTTGGCCGGCTCGAAGCAGGCGTTGGTGATCTCGGCCACAGACAGCTGCTCGTGGTAGGCCTTCTCGGCAGAAATGACCGGGGCGTAGGTGGCCAGGGGGAAGTGGATGCGGGGGTAAGGGACCAGGTTGGTCTGGAACTCCGTCAGGTCCACGTTCAGGGCCCCGTCGAAGCGCAGGGAGGCCGTGATGGACGACACGATCTGCCCGATCAGACGATTGAGGTTGGTGTAGGTGGGCCGCTCGATGTCCAGGTTGCGCCGACAGATGTCGTAGATGGCTTCGTTGTCCACCATGAAGGCACAGTCAGAATGTTCCAGCGTGGTGTGGGTGGTCAGGATGGAGTTGTAGGGCTCCACCACAGCCGTGGAGACCTGGGGGGCCGGGTAAATGGCGAATTCCAGCTTGGACTTCTTGCCATAGTCCACAGAGAGCCGCTCCATGAGCAGAGATGCGAAGCCAGAGCCGGTGCCGCCCCCGAAGCTGTGGAAGATGAGGAAGCCCTGCAGCCCCGTGCACAGATCCGCCTGGGGGAAACAGAGCGCATGAGCCACTGCCCACAGGGGCCACGACCCTGACTGCCAGCAAGTTCACAGGATCCAGATCTCCCAAAGCAAACGGGCAGCACACACGGACGCAAATAAAAGGATACACGAGAGACACAGGGATACGTTTCAACGCACACCTTTGCAAACCCACTCGGACTCACAGTTTTCGCCTAGGTTTTGCCAAAATGCAAACCAAGGACTGCCGGCCGCCCAGCTCAACTTTTGCACGGAGCCCTCTGGGGTGCAGTTCTCACCAGTTTGCGGATCCGGTCCAGGACCAGGTCGACGATCTCCTTGCCGATGGTGTAATGGCCTCTGGCATAGTTATTGGCCGCATCTTCCTTCCCGGTGATCAGCTGCTCCGGGTGGAAGAGCTGCCTGTAGGTCCCCGTGCGCACTTCGTCTGCAGACACAAAGCGTCCCATGAGCCCTTCAGGCTGGCTACGCTCACCGGGGCCAAAATTCGGGCACTCTACAAAGCTGATCTGCTCCTTGTACGGCCACAGCATATATCTCTCACAAAAAATAGGATGGTGTGATACACAAACCACAATGCAATTTAGGGCTCTGGGAAGGACATGTCAACTCGCAGTACAAACGCCAGCACAAGCAGTCCCCGAGGAAGGGAAAGAGAGTTCTCACATGCATGTGTAAGTAATTCTACACTTTTGTTTATACTTGTGGCTACATCAAAGGATATAATAATAATAAAACTAGGTACTATCACCCAATTAGTATGACTTGCTGGGAAATCCCATTGGCACCACATGTGGCCTGGGTCTTAACAGGATTTAAAGATATTCTGTCACCTCCTGGGCAAGAACTGAAAGGTACTCTCTTTGTTGTTGGAAACTATCTTGGGCTTCTAATCTGGAGGAACTAAAAGAAGAATGCTCAGCACCAAGGAAGGGACCTACACCCACTGCGTCTTTTTTTTTTTTTTTTTAGGAACTGGGGGACAGGGATTGAACCCAGGACCTTGTATGTGGGAAGCTAGTGCTCAAACACATCTGCTTCCCTGAGTTGTTTTTTTCATTTATTTTGCTTGTTGTTTCTTCAGGAGGCACCAGGAACTGAACCTGGGACCTTGCATGTGGGAGATGCTTGAGCCGCATCTCTTCCCACCCACTGCATCTTACCAGCCAGGTCTCCTCAGCCTGCTGAGGCATCTTACTGTTGGCCAAACAGCCTGTCCTCTGTAGGTCAGGTTTCCCACAGAAACCTCAACCACTAATGTTTGCATTTCTCACCAAAAATCACCACAGGTATATGCTTCTAAGTCCTGCCCTTTCTGCAAAGGAGTTCAAGGAGCACGCTTTGGTGAAGCTCTCCCGTCATCCCAGGAAAACTGCTGCCAGGCCCAAGTACCTACCCACCACAGTGGGCTCCAGGTCCACAAACACCGCCCTGGGCACATGCTTGCCAGCTCCGGTCTCACTGAAGAACGTGTTGAATGAGTCGTCCCCACCACCGATGGTCTTGTCGCTTGGCATTTGGCCATCGGGCTGAATCCCATGTTCGAGGCAGTACAGTTCCCAGCAGGCATTGCCAATCTGGACACCCGCCTGCCCAACGTGGATAGAGATGCACTCTCGCTGGGAACCAGAACAGAAGGAAGCTTGTCTCCAAGGCAATTCCAAACTCGATGACATACAAAGCAATGTGTTAACATTTTGTAATGCTTCAGTGTCTAGGGCTTTTTAAAACATTATTTCCCATGAGGCTCATGTGACTTTTATCCCCATGAAAAGGAACTTGCTCTAATCCAACCTTGCTACTAAGTGCCAGAGTTACTTCCAGAATCTAGGTGTTTGCCACTACACAAAAATTAGGTTATTTTAAAACTTGGAAGCCAAGAAATGTAATAAATAAAGTGCACTTTATGCCTCCTGTCACAGTAATCCTAGAACACACGATTTTGATCGTGTCCTGACCAAGAGATCAGGGAACAGGATGAGGGTAGGAAAAATGGACTGGAGTGCGTGTACCCAGGTGGTCACTGTGTGGGGTCCTCTGTTTGCCCCTCAAGATCCACTTTCCATTGTTCTTCACCCAGAGGATAACCCACATGCGCTATACCAAAGGGCTTCCTTGCCCTCTGGCTTCTTACTGGTCTTGAGGCCCAGCAGGAGAGGGTGGTCCAGGCACTCGTGCCCTGAGTGAGTCCCACGAGCAAGGCCACAGCTTTGGCTTTTGGCCCTCTTCATCAAACTACCTGCTCCAAATCTAGCAACCACTCCCACCCTTGACCCCTTCAGATTAGGAGTGGTAATGGCTTCCAGGCATCACAAGTACTGGGATACTGCCCTGTCCCTTGGTGATATTTGCCCATAGCTTTTTAAGTCTTAGGTTTTTAGCATCTCCTTAAAGTACCTATTTTGAATGTTACCATCTTTTTCCTGCTGCGAGTCTAACCAAATCGTTACTAGCCATTTGTTCAATTTTAGACAGGTCTTCCCCACAAATACATAGAGAAGATCAAATAAAATTTGAGGTCCCTTGCCCACTCTAAAATTCTAATTTACAATCCCAAGAATTTGAAGTCCTATTTCTTGTACAAGCAGCATCAAATCTGTTGGCGAGGGCATGAAAGCTCAGTGCTATGCAGTGACACCCCCCTACCCCATCATCCCAGAAGGGGAATTTCAATTCCAGCCTGAACTTCTCCAATGCCAAAGAACTTCGTCCCCCACAAAGGAGCCGTCAGTCAAAGCTCTTTAAAATTTTCTTTTGGAATCTACTCAACCCCACAATTTTCAAATTTGTATTATTTGTTTTGCTTTAGGTAAACCCAGATACTCACTCTGTATTTCACAGGTTGCCTGATTTGGCATTCTACCTATCCAGCTCTGGTCCAATCATTAACTAGTTCTGTGATCTGGGGGCAGGGGGAGGGTGATCCCCCAATTTCTTCATTTGCCATCTTTGATCATCTGACCAATGAAATGAATCCAAGACTATCATTCCTATCTTTCAACAGAATGCCACTATAAATTCATCCTTGCCAAACTCATTTAGATCATCAAATTTTACATTTTTTTTTCTTTGAAGAAATTATTTGCAATTTCCTCTGTTCTTTTCAAATTCTAGACCAATTCCTTTTTTCCTATTCTTGGCAGACAACCTTTTTCTCTGTGACAGTTTGAACTTGGTGAATCCCAAAAAGATTGTTATGAAACTAATCCATTCTTGTGGGTGTGGGGTCCTTTGATTGCATTAAATTCAATAAAGGACCCTTTGATTGGGCTATGTCTGTAAGACATGACACAGGTTGGGTCTCTGCCCTCTTGCTGGGTCTCGTAAACATAGACACAGAGAGAAAGAAGACGGAAAAAGGAAGCTGCCATTTTGATCCTGCCATATGAAAGAAAGGAGAAAGTAGAGAGGCTTCCTGGTTCGCCTACAGCTGAGCTCAAGCAGAGAAACCCCGAGAGGCTGAGAAAGGTCCTAGAATCTGGAATCAGCAGAGCAAAGAGGCCCAGAAAGATGCCCCTGAGGGGCTGGGCCCACGGACAAGCTCAGTGCCATAAGCCTTATAGCCACATGGCAGGGCACCAGGACCACCAGTAGCTGACTTTGGTGAGAAAGCATCTCTGATGATGCTTTGATTTAGCCATTTCACAGCCTCAGAACTGTAAAATTTTCCCCTAATAAAATTTCCCCATTATAAAAGCCAACCCATTTCTGGTACTTTGCACCAGGACACCCTACTTACCCAGAAGCTTCAACTCCTGTCACCAAACCTGCAAATAGCCCTCCATGCTCTTCTTTCATTACAAGAAAGCTCTCTCTTCCTTTCAATGATCTATTTCTACCTACCAATCCCATTTGCAGCAAGAGTCTTAAAATAACTCGTGGAGTTCCCAGAACTCTAGCATTCCAATAAGACTTTTATAGAGGCACATGAGGATAAAATCAATTTTACACTAGGACTACAATATCACCAGCCCTTTTCACTGTGTTGACATTTGCACTGGCTGTGCAAAAACAAAGGTGGTTTTTGCTGCTGGTGCCTGAGCACAAATCAAGGTAATGGCACCAAGCTGTACTGGTGATCACTGTATTCTTCAATCCTTTTTTCACCCAGGGTAAAAAAAAAAAAAAAAGTTTCCTTTAACAATGTCCTTGATTAAGTAATAAAAATTATTAATTTTATTAAATCTCTATCCTTGAGTTTTGTGACAAAATGGGGAGCGCACATAAAGCATTGCTGCCACATACTGAAGTTCTGTCATCTCCAGGAAAAGCCTTTGCACCTGTTTGAGTGGCACGCTGAATTAGGTGCTTTGTCATGGAATATCATTTCTACATCAAAGAGTAACTGACATGGGATGGATATGGCTCAAACGGTTGGGCGTCCGTCTCCCATATGGAGGGACCTGGGTTCGATCCCAGGGACCTCTCTTAAAAAAAAAAAGAGTAACTGACAAACTATGGTTATTCGGACTTGGATATTTGTTAATTTGGGATATGTGCTGTTTTCAGACATGTGTTGTCTTTAAGTAACTAGGTAATAAGTAACTATATATTTTAAAACCTTAGCTTTCACTTGCAATATGACAAATAGCCATAGCGATCAACCCACGCTAACACAGGCTCTTTGGGGTCCTGCATAATTCTTAACGCTGTCGAGGGGTCCTGAGACCACGAAGTTTGGGAAGGGCCCTCCTGTCTTCTCGGGCATTCTCTCTGAATATCCCCAAGCTGTAGGGCCCATCAGCCTCGTCTCAAACACAAATCCTCCCCAAAGCACTCGGCTGCCGCCCTGAATCTTTACAGCACGGATTCTGGACACTCCCCGGCCTGCTTTCTCCGGGGTCACCACCGCTCTCGAGGCCGCAGATCCTGCGTCTTGTCCACGTGCGTCCACGTGTGCCTGCTGCCCCACTCCAGGCCTCCCGGGACGCCCGCGGTCTTCTCCAGCCCCTCTCCCGCCAGGCCCGCCCAGGACTCCCCGGCCCCTCCGCCGTCTTTCGGGACGCGGCCGCCCTCGCCGGAAAGCCTGAGGCCGAGGCTGCCAGGTCCAGTAGCCCCAGAGCCTTACCATGGTGAACTCCGCCGCTGCCCGCCGGACACCTCTCCTCAACCTCAACCTCAACCGCCGCCGTCGCCAACGCGCGTCCAACTGCCGGCTCCCGGCGCGCGCGGACCCTATTGGCTCGCCGACCCATGGGCGCCCATTGGTCCGGGGCCCGTTGGGGCGGGCCGAAGCCCGCGCTCCTGCTTACAATTGGTCCCTCCTCCACGCGCGCAGTGGTGGGGCTTTCTGATTGGGTGCAGATTTGGCGGGACGGTCGCGTGGTCGGCAATGGAGGCCCGGGTCCGGGCTGAGGCTCCGGGATTGTGCGGCCGCAGCGGCTCCAGCTTTATGCTGGTGGGTGCAGGACGTACCCTGTCCGGGTCACGTTCTCGTGAGCTCCTGGCCTGAGGATGGCTTGAGAGGGCGTGGTGCTGTCGTCCCCTGCCCGGGCGTCCTGGGCGTACTGGGCTCCCTGCTGCTTACTCAGGTCTCTGCAAACATGGCTGCCTCGAATTCGCCCTCCCCCCCCCCGACTCCCCCCCGCCCCCAGGCGGCTCAGTCTCTAATCTTCCCCTTGCCTGTGAAGAAAGACCTTTCCCAACCAGAACCCAGGGAGCGCGCAGGGTTTGATTACTTATGTAGTGCAAGGAGTGGATTTCCAGGCACCAGGGAGGGCGTGGGGACACCCCCAACCCTGACCTGTAAAGAACTGGACCGTGGCCAGGGTGCCGGAGAAGAAAGGTTAGGGCATGGTGCCCATTTTGGAGGACTTTGGAACAATCACTTCATTTTTCAATTCTCTAGAGATTATCATAACTTTCCTTACCTTCCAGTGTGTATTCGCTTCTGGGAAAAAAGAGGAATCCAGGCAAACTCCAGCTCATCACCAGAACGCAGTGTCTGGCTCTGGCGCTTCCCTAGGGAAGTGGGCAAGGCAGACCTTGAACTTTCTCTGAGAGGGCCGGGAACACACCTAGTGCTGGTTATGATGCACACACCAGGTCGAGGTGTTGGGACTTTTCTGGAGGCCTTGGGAGGCCTCTGAACCGTGCAATCCAATAATCAGGAAGCAGGGAGGAAGAGAGTGGAAGGCTAGATGAGCGGAGAGCCGGGGAAACTAGGAGGTCTCTGACCTCCTCTCTTCTTCCTAGGTAAGTGAATCCCTACTTCCTCAGGGCTCCAAACACATCACATGCATCTCTCAATTATAGCTTGTCTCACATTGCATCTTTTAAGATTATATTTATTTAATGCTTACTCTGAGTTGAAAGTTTGGAAAATGCAGAAAGGTATCAAGAAAACAAAAAATCAACCATAAGTTCACAACCCAGAAATAAACATTATTAATATTTCAGTGAAGTTTTTGCTTTTTTTATGTGTGTATCTATATTCATATTTTTAAATAAATACAATTGGGTATAAATGGGACCAAACTATGTGATTTTTTTTTTTTTTTTTTGCTAAGAGCTTCATTGAGATATGTCACATACCACACAGCTTATCCACTTAAAGTATACAATTCAGTGGGTTTCAGTATATTCACACAGTTGTGCAACCATCACCACAATCAAAATTTTAGAACATTTGCATTACCCCAAACTTCATTTCTTAATTAATATTATTAACTAATATTATTGCTAAATAATATTCTTTTTGTATGGGTGTACTACATTTTATTTATACATTCATCAGCTGATGGGCATTTGGTTTGTTTTCACTTTTTGGCTATTGTGAAGAATGCTGCCGTGAACATTTTTTTTTTTTTTTTCCAGTCACATCCGAAAAATATGGAACGCTTCACGAATTTTGCGTGTCATCCTTGCACAGGGGCCATGCTAATCTTCTCTGTATCGTTCCAATTTTAGTATATGTGCTGCCGAAGCGAGCACTGCTGTGAACATTTGTGTACAAGTTTTTGCATGGACATATATTTTTAGTTCTCTTGTGTATATACTTGGGAATGGAATTGCTGGGTCTTAAGGTGTCTCTATGTTTAACTGATTTAGGAACTGCCAGACAAACCATGTGATTTTTTTTTATCCTTATTTTCTCATTTAATATTAATCATGTACATTTTCCCAATGGTTCTTTGAAAGCATGGCTTTTTAGTGGTTGCAGAGTTTCAAATCTTAGTCAACCAATCCCTTGTTATTGGGCATCAAGGAGACTTCCAATTTTCATCATTATAAATAGCTTTGGACAGCAATCTTTTTATGAATTTCTGGTTATTTCTGTAGAGGAGATTAGTCAAACAATTGGACCAAAGGGCACAGACAGTTTTAAGGCTCTCGGTGCATAATGACAAATTACCTTCAAAAAAGGTTGCATCAGTTTGCATTCTCACAAGTCGAGTTTGGGAATGCCAGTTGCATACCACCTTATCTTTTAATTGCTGCTTAGCTCATCAGAGTTTGAGCTAATGGAGGGCAAGGACTCGTTTGGCCATCTCTGAACAGCACATTGTAAGGGCTCAATAAGTGATACATGAAGGAGTGAGAGAAAATGAAGGCCCAGATTGGTGCAGGGGCTGTGGCGCAGAGGAAATTTTTTTTTTTTTTTTTTTTTTTACCAGGAGGTACCGGGGATCGAACCCTGGTCTCTCCATATGGTAGACGAACGCCGAACCTCTCGAGCCACATCCGTTTCCCACAGAGGAAATATTTTAGTTTGCTGAGGCTACTGATGCAAAATCCCAAAAAAGGGTTGGCTTTTATAAAGGGAATTTATGCCGATAAAAGCTTACAGTACTGAGGTTGTGAAAATTTTCAGATCAAGGCATCATCAGAGATGCTTTCTCATCAAAGGTCAGCTGTGTCGAGACAAAATGGCAGCTCTCCGTCTGGGTCTCTACCTTCTCCTCTGTTTTAGTTTGCCGAAGGCAAAGGTCTGCTGTTGGTGGGATCCTGAACTCCTGCCACGTGGCAAGGCAAGATAGTGGCTCTCGGTCTGGGTCTCTGCCTTCTCCTCACGTGGGGCCTGCGCCACTGATTCCAGCCTCAGGCCCCTCTCTCAGCCTCTTGGGGCTTCTCTGTCCTCTCTTACACGTTGGGGTCAAAATGGTAGCTCTCTTTCTCTGTGTTTCTGCTTTCAGTTCTCGGTTTATATAAGACCCCAGCAAGAGGGCAGAGACCTAACCTCAGTCATGCCTCACTGACATAGTCCAATCAAAGACCCTAAATTGATCTAATCAAAAGTGATCTAACCAAAGTCCCTTAACTGAATCTAATGCAATCAAAGGGTCTCACACCCACAGGAATGGATTAGTTCAAAGAAAATGATCTTTTCTGGGATTCACAAAACTTCAAACTGTCAAAGGAGGGTACAGTTGTCTGAGTCATTCTGAAGGCCAGTTCAACCTGGTGGACGAGTGCAGACATAGGTAGAAGGCCACATGGGGCCAAGAACCCCAAACGTGGAAGGTAGGAGGTGAAATGGCTGATGGGGGGAGAAGAGCAAGCCATACTCCAAAGTCATCTAGGGAGAGACACTGGTAGAAACTGGTACTAATGCTTTTTTGTACTCCATCCTTAGAGGCCCAGTCTTTATGCAAAGCCCTGGGAGGATTACCTTCACTGAGCTAGCGAGGTCATCGAACTCTCTGTTCATCTGGATATCCTGAGGAGAAACCACATTACAAGGCAGTGTAATCACTCTCTGAGAATTTGGCTATTTTTGCTTTCACAAGTACACACACACACACACACACACAGCTTCTCTCCTGTGAATGGTAATCTCACACTCTTCAAACCATTAAAATAGAGAGAGGAAAGGACTTGAGAGGTGCTTCTAAGGTGCCTGCTCTGTTTCTTGGTCTGGAGGCTGGTTACATAGGTGTATGCTGTTTGTGAAAATTTGCTGAGCTCTACACTTAATATGTGTGCCCAAATCAATTACACAGCAATCAATGATATAAAAGGGATTATATACTTAATTTTTTTTCAATTGATTTTGAAGAGCTTATTTATATATATTATTTATTTATTTTATATATATATATATTTTTTAGCTTATTTATATTAACTACAAGTGAAAATAATTGGATGCAACTCATGGAGAGCCAATTCACGTAAGAATCCAACAACCCTTAACATGTGCTGAGCACCTCCCATATCAAGCACCAAGCTATGCATATTAAATGTCTTTTTCCTTAATCCTCACATCAACTCTATAAAATAGATGCTGATATTATCATCATTTACACTTGAGGAAACTGAGCATTGGACATGATAAATAATTTGCCCAAGTAAGTGATGAAATCTGGATTTGAACTAAAGTTCATCTATTTCTGGAGCTCAAGAATTTCATCAATATGCTGTATAAATGTTTTTGTATATTCAACCTAACTATTAGCTAAGAAAAGGACTACTGAAATAGCAATGTTTTATCATTTTAAACTTATCAATAAAAATATTCAAAGTTGAAAAAATATGTGTGCCTTTTTCGATGTAAATGTTGTACCTCAATTAAAAATAAAAAGCAAAGAGGTTGGGAAGAAGAGAACTAGCATAGATGGAGTCTTTCTGTGTGCAGGTCCTTTCTTTAGGGCCTATCATCTCATCCCATCTTTGTAATAACCCATTTTACATAAAGATGAAGTTGAGGCTGAGACTTGAGAAGGGTTTAACTTGAACTACATGATTCACAAGTATTTCCTTCAAAACTGAGAATAAAATCTGGGTTCATCAGATTAAACTAATGATAACAGTTAAGAAATCAGAGAATAGAAATTGGATCTTGGCTAGTGTTGATCTTTGATTCAGAATCTTGACCAAGACCTAGGACTTGGTCCCAAACCTGTGTGATTACAAAGCTCAAGGTATTTCTGTTATACTAGAAGCTTCATACATTATCATGAATAAATGTGTATTTTGACAGGACAATTTCAAATCTAAATCTACCTTGTTTAGAAGAGTTCGGTACCGACAGGAATTCCTAGGCAGAAGGAACATGGTAAAGCTAACCCCTGGCTTTGGAGTCATAGAGACCAGGTAGTTAGAAAGAAACAGTGAGGAAGTTTGATGCCCTGAAGGATTGGAACTGTAAAATCACATCTCTGGAAAGGCTTTGGACTTAAGTCTGAGTTGAAATAAATTAGGGTTAGAATTTGTAACTGAGCTTTCTTTTAATAATTTGCATTTTGAGATTCTCTTTTTCCATCTTTAATGTTTGACTGCCTTGGAAAAGAATGACATTTTTCTGTAGTGAAAAAGCAAAACTGAATGAAAAGGGGGCCTAATCTCCCTCACAGCCACGCATGTAAATCTTGCAGTGCCACAACCCACCTGCTGGCAGTACAGACCAAGGGGAGGGGCCAGCAGGCCAAGGGGAGAAATAGGCAAGCCAAGGGGTGGGGCTAGCAGGCCAGGGGAGGGTCTGGAGGCTTGGAAGTGCAGAACCTGCAAATCTAAACATCAGTTAGCAGAGAATATCATGCCCCTCGATAAGTTCTTCTCACAGCCAATGAAAAAACCAGGCAGAGGTCAAAGGTGAGACCACACTGCTACCACCAAGTAGGAACCAGAATGAATGGCCTCATGTCTTACATTCAAGCTGGGTTTGAACTCCGACTCTGCCCTGCCATGTATCTGGGCAGGACACTTTATTTCTCTGATCTCCACTTTCTTGGTCTAAAATGGAGATAATGACACCTAACAGGTTTGCTGGGAGGATCAGATTCAAGGTTTATGAAAAGCTCTTACAGAGAAATCCAGCAGTTCTAGGGCAGATGCAGGATTATCTCGGACAGACTTGAGAACACCAAAGCAGCCTTCACTTCGCATGGGGTTCCTGGACACCTAAGAAACACATGCACAAAATGAGAAAGCTGAGCCCAGGGAGGCCAGGAGGGTAATGTGACGGTGGAGCAGGGATTCTTTGTTTTATGATGATTCCGAGGGTGGCTTGCAGGGGGACCCACCATCTCAGCTCAGAAGGTGTCTCCATAGGACCTAGTGGATGGGACTGGAGGACCACTGAGTGCCCACCCTGGGCTGAGCTCCACACTGGGCCCCCTACCCTTCCAGAGTTTGCCATTCAGAGTGGGAGGGAAAAAAGGAGACAAATCATAAAAATGCAGTGTGGGAAGTGCCAGGAGAGCATGTGCCTCAAGTCTTCAGGGAGGTTCAGGAAGGCTGGGGGTGGCACGGTGGGGTGTGGATAACACCTGAGCTGAGCTTAACAGATGAGGTGAGCCCAGTTGGGCACTTCAGCAAGAGAAGCAGGAGCCCAAGCAGAGGTGAGAAACAGCAGCATGTGTGGAAAATCCCGTGCAGCTTGGGGTGAGAGCAATTAAGCCCAAGGCAGGAGGGAAAGGGAGCGTGTGGGAGGGTTGTGAGCTCAAGCTGTTGACACGGGTCCTCGTGGATCTGCCCCCTCCTCGCCTTGCTCACTGCCCTCCCCGCTTTCTCATCTCACCCTGCTCATTGGTGCCATCTGCAGTCCTAGAGGAAAGGGGGCCCCTGCTGGGCCCACACAGCCTCAGGAAGGACTCAGCTGTGGCCCGCAGTACACCTGGGCCCATTCTGGGTTCCAGCAAAGCCAGACGACGAGCTATGGGGGCAGAGGGAGAGGGAAGCAAGGGGTGCCACTACCTTCAGCAGAGAAGCCTTCCTGCTGGCTAAGAAGGAGGAAGGCCAGAGGGCGCCCGCGCACGTGTGTGTGTGTGTGTGTGTGTGTGTGTAGAAAATGAACAGGGGAGGGGGGCGGCTGTGGCTCAATCGGTGGGGCTCCCATTTGCCATGTGGGAGGCCCCGGGTTCGGTCCCCGGGGCCTCCTGGTGGGGGTGGGCCCGCCTGCACGGCGTGGTTGGCTGGCCTGGCGAGTGCAAGCAGCAAGGGGGTGATGGACGAATAAATAAATAAAATCTTTAAAAACAAACAAACAAACGAAAATGAACAGGGGAGGGATCTGAAAATGTGCCTGGGCCAGGTCAGATATTTGAGACTGAATGTCAAGAGGAATCCAGGTAACCCCTCCTCAAGACCCATGTCGGGTTCTGGAGCCTGTGGGCACCTCTGCTGCTGCGGTGGGCAGATGTGGCAGGGAGAAGCTATGCAGACAGGCTGAGGGGAAGGTCTGTGCCAGAACCTCCCCCATCAGGATAGCACTCACGACAAGAATCCTCAGTGTGTGGTTGACCCGGAGGCCCAGGCCCAGGCCCAGGGCTCCCACTGCCGAGATGCGGTTGTTGCTGCAACAAAGAGACACAAGGTGCATTGAGTTACCTTCCCAAAGGCTGGGCAGAGCCAACCTGGCCCAGGGGACCCCCTCTGCCTCTCCTCTAGGTCCCAGTGGGGCTGCCATGACATCCCCATTGCAGCCCTCCACTCTTACCCGGGGATCCTGGACAGGTCAATGTGTAACCCACAGATAATGACCCTGCCTCGCTGATGGCTCCCAGGGTTCAGGGAGATAAGATAACTGGACAAACACACCTTAGTGATGCACAGACCTGAGCGTTCCTCCCCCAGCCCTCTGAGCTTAGCAGGTGCTCCCACATGTTCTGCCCCAGCTGCCCCCCCCAACATAACCCCACATCCCCTCCTCCTCTGTCCTGCACAGCCACTGGCTCCCAAGTTACATGCCTCAGCACTGCTCTCAGCCACTTCTCCCTGGCTGGGCCCCTGATTCCAGCATCTTCAGGACCTTTACCTTGGCTACTTCCACTGGGGAGGAAAGCTGGGCAGGGAACTGGCCCTGCTCACTTCCCCCAGCAAACAGGCCAGGGGAGGGGACCTTTCTTTTTCCCTCTGTGCTCGTGGCCATGGAGGAGCACTTCACACGTGGTAGCCCCCCAGGATCCAGCTGCTGAGTAAAGCATCCACAAGGGCCCATGTGTCAGGGCCCTGCTTCTTCTGAAAGGGAGGACAACTCGTATGGAGCACCCACTGTACACCAGGCTCTGTTGAAGGGGCTTTTTGCAGCTATTTGCCATTCCCAGCCTCCTGCCTGTTCAGTAGGAATCATAGGTCCCAACGTATAAATGATGAATTAGAGCAAGAAGAATGGAGATGGATGTTCTTGGATGTGGCTTAAGCCCCATCGTGGGTAGATGGTGGTGGTCCCTAAGTTAAGGTGGTGGACAGGGATCCCATGCTTCTCACCCTATGTTGAGTTCCTCCAACACATTGTTGGCTCTCAGGGCCTCACCCACTGCGGAGGCTCCCAGATCACCAAAGCCATTGTAGGAAATATCCAGGACTTTCAGGAAGATGTTTGCCTAGAACACAAAATAATGGAGCTTTGGGCTCTGGCATTGGAGGAAGTCTGGGGGTTGCAGCCTCAGAGCATAGGAGGCCCGAGGTACACAGGCCAGAGAGAGGCTCCAGGGCAGAGGGAGGCCCCGTTAGCTGTGGTTGGGGGTGGCAGTGGACAGCACAAGAGGGTGGGTGCGCACGTCCACCAGAGGCCTTCAGAGACTGGGAATCTTCCATGTGGCAGCAGGACCCAGAGACATGGTGATCAAATGCCACGTCTGCTTGGGAGTCTGTCCAAAGCAGGGACCCTGAAGCACAGGGCAGTTGGGTGAAACCCATCCAGAGGACTGGGTGGAGAGAAGGGTGGGAGCTTGTGTTTGCCCTGACCCCAGATCAGCCTCTGGAAGAGGGTATGCTAGCTGCTACCATTCTCTAAGAAGGACCCCACAAAGGCAACCAGCCCTGTGGGCACTGAAGGCACCTTGTGCCACCCTGCCAGGGCCCAAGCCAACCATTCCTGACCACAATACCCAAGGGAGCAGGTGTGAGAGTGTGTGCTGGGACACACAGGTGCAAGAGTGTCATCTCAGAGAAGCATCTGTGTATGCTCAACAGCTAGTGTGTGTCACCAGACTACATGGATGTTCCCTGCCAGCTGGGCACCTGTGATGTCTGGAGAAGGTGTGGGACTTCACCTGTGGGATATTTCAGTAAATGACATGAGAGCACGGTGCATTGTAGTCATTCCATGAGGCTGGGAAAATTCAAGGGATCTGAAGAAATACGCTTTGAGCGCTGCTTAAAAGAGACAAGATTTGTGCTCACGTTGGCAGCACCTATTATAAAATTGGAACCACACAGAGAAAAATAACATTCCCCCCTGTGCAAGGATGACATGCAAATTCATTAAGCATTACAGATATAATTTTTAAACCCATGGAACTGCACTACACAGGGAACCCTAAGTTAAACCATGGACTACAGTTAAAAACAGAGTTATAAAAATGTGCTTTTGTGGGAAGCGGCTGTGGCTCAATCAGTAGGGCTCCCGTTTACCATATGGGAGGCCCCGGGTTCGGTTCCCGGGGCCTCCTGGTGAAGGCAAGCCCGCCCGCACGGCGTGTTAGCTGACCCAACGAGCACAAGCAGCAAGGGGGAGACAAATGAATAAATAGTTAAAATCTTAAAAAAAAAAAAGAAAACTGAAAAAATTAAAAAAAAAAATGTGCTTTTGTCAATTGTAGCAAATGCATGGTGTTATTAATAAGGTAGTATATGGGACTCCAGTATTTTATGCATGATTTTCCTGTGAACCAGGATTTTTTTAATTTAAAAAAATCAGAAAAAAATATCCAAGATTCATTTCTGCAGAGCTGCAAAGTCAGCCCTAGGTGGGCTGGGGAGGGGGACCTCCTACCTCCAGTCCCCTGGCAATGGCTACAGCTCCTGGACCTTGAAGATGATTCCAGCTTATATTAAGCTCTGTGAGTCCTGTGTTCTCTGCCAGGGCTGGGCCGAGCATCTCCCCTTTAGAAACATGGAGAGAGACCTTTTCATTCACTCTATTTATTGATTAAAAAAATATTGAACTTGGGAAGCGGCTGTGGCTCAATCGGTGGGGCTCCCGTTTGCCGTATGGGAGGCCCCGGGTTCGGTTCCCGGGGCCTCCTGGTGGGGGCGGGCCCGCCCACGTGGCGCGGTTGGCTGACCCGGCAAGCGCGGGCAGCAGGGGGGGGGGGGGGATTAATGAATGAATAAATAAAATCTTAAAAAAAAAAAAAAATTGAACCAATATCTATTGATTCAAAAAACAATGCCAATGTCTGCTGTGTGCCAGGGTCTCTAGGCTCAAGGAACTTCAGGGAGGCTTTAAAGAAGTGACAAGGCTCAGTTGATATTTCAGCAAAAGCCTTAGAGGCAGGTGTAGAGGATGGACTGGGATGGGCAGAGGTAGAGACAAGAGACAGGGGCACCAGCTTGGAAAGCTCGTGCTATCGACTAGGCAAGAGGTGGCAAGGCTAGAGTACCTGTGATGGGGAGGGGGCAGCGACAGAAGTGAAAGGAAGGGGTGTGTGTTGGTGTATATGTTAAAAAAAAAAAAAAAAAAGCCCTGAGATATTTAGCATGTAAAAAGAGCAGAACCTCCTGCCCCACTCTCCAGTGTCAGCACTCAGGCACTGACCTTCTCCTGGGTCTTTGCAAGGGCTTCTCCTGGGTTGGAACTGCTGGCCCTTGCTTCACCTGGCAAACAGCTCCTCCTCCTTCCAACCTGGGTCATGGCATCAGGAAGCTTTGACTTCCACCCTTCCAGGCTCTGGCCTGTCCCGTCTCTCCCACCAGCCTGGGACTCCTTGGAGGGATTGAGTCTTGGCCCCTTTCCATGGTCCCAACACCTAGCACAATCTAGCAAGGCTGGTTTGAATGCACACAAGGAATGAACTAACCTGGCCGCCCAGCCGGCCTGCTCCGGCCGAACACGTTCAGCACTTCGGAGAGCTCCCCGCGCAGGCGCGAGAGAACTGGATTTAGCGCCTAGCCTTGGGGTTTGGCCACCCGCCCAGGATCTCAGATACGGGTTATCTTCCTGCTTCCTCAGACACTTCCAGCGCTGGCAGCTGAGGGTGGTGGTCCCTCACTCTTTGTGGGGAAGCCCCTTCTTGGCTGAACTGCTCTGCCTCTACCTGCAGGTCTCCTACCAGGTAGGGCTGCCACCCCCACAGCACAGGAGGGGAAACTGAGACCAAACCCCTTCACACTTCAAGGGAGTCAGGCCCACCCACAGATTCCTACTTGCATGAAAAATGGCCCGTCTGAGTTTGCCCTTTTCCAGGCTGAAGACTTCCCCACACTGCTCCGCCTCAGGCCCGTGTGTGTGTGTGTGTGTGTGTGTGTGTGTGTGCGCGCGCGCGCGCGCGCATTGTGAAGCCTTCCGAGGGCCTTAGCTTCTTGCCCTCTGATTATGCAGGCCCAGAGGGATACTGATAGTTAATTCATTGAAAGTCTGAAATGAGCCTTTCTTTTAATTTCACTGACTTCCCCATAGTAATCTTCTTGAAAGGCAAATTGGCCGTCTGGCAAGGCTGGTTCTCACAGGCTGAAGCTGGCACCACCCCACTCCCTCTAAGCAGCTGGAGACAGAGCAGTGATTCCCAAACTTTCCAGATCAGAACCAATCTTCTGGGGGGCACCCGTTAAAAGGCTGCTGCCCAGGCAAGCCTTCCCCCCACCCCATCCCCAGCTTCCTCCCTGGGCAGGTGCAAGACCCTGGAATCTGTATTCCTAACCTAGGGTCCCAGGTGATTCTTACAGCTAATTGAAGCATGTGAGGAGTGGTGGGTAGAGGTGGGTGCATGTTCCTGGCAAAGCAGACAATCCATGCAAAGGCCCTGGGTCATGAGAGTAGTGAGGTCAAGGAATCCTAGCCATGTCTTCCACAGCACTTGGAACAAAATCCCCAAGCCTTTGCCTTGACCTGCAGCCCTGCAGCCCCCTTCTGCCTCTCCACCCTACTGCCTGGTCACACTGGTGTCTGTCAGTCAGGGAGGAGAAAAATCATGCTCTCCCTCTGGTATTCACAGCTGACTCCTTCCCACTCTGCACACTTCAGCTTAAATGCAGCTTCTCCCTGCCCAACCCACCAAAGTAGACTCCTGGTTCTTCCTAGAAACCTGCCCTGTTGGTTTCTGTTGTAGCATCAGGAATTATCGAGACTTATTTTGTTAACTTGTGTTTCTCGAGGTTAGGGACTTTCCTTTGTTGATGACTGGATCCCCAATGGTTAAATCAGGACCCAGCCCATAGAGCAGAACAGCACTCAGAGATATTCTGGGTGGCTGGCATGAGCGTGAAGCAGAACAAGGTCAAGTGTGGGGAGCAGGAGTCAGAGGACAGACAGCTTCAAGGCTAGGCTGAGCAAGACGCTCTCCTGCAGGTGCTCAAGGAAGACGTACTTGAGTATGGTACCTGCTTGGTCGTTCAGCTGGTTGTAGCTCAGGTCCAGGAACTGCAGGCTTGTGTGGAGCAGCAGGAGCTCAGCCAGGCACCCAGCCGCCTGCTCCTCCAGGCCGTTCCCTGCCAGGTGCACCTTTTGCAAGGCAGGGTTCTCCCCGAGGGCAGCACAGAGGGCCCGGGCTCCTGCTGCTCCCAGGTGGTTCTCCGACAGGTCCACATCTGGGGGTCGATACCAATCCTCAGTCAGCGGGATCCAAGGTTGAGGGTGTGGGGTAGGGGGAAGACTCAAAGCAGAAGGAGATTTGCAGTCGGGCGGCCCTTTGATTGCATGGGCTTCCCCCTATCTGGGTATATTTGACCTTCTCGGTCAAGGGGTTAAGACTACCTACCTGTGTTTTGGAGACTGCCTGGGAAGGAGGTGCAGCCCCCTATTCATGATCTGCACCAGGCAGCAACAAAACCCTCCCCCCACACACACACACAAGCCCTCACTGTTCCCTTACAGGGGACTGGCAACGATAGCCCAGGTGGCTATGCATTGAGCACTCACGTGCGCCAGACCCTCAGCCCAGCACTTCACTGGGCCTCATTTCATTTACTCCTCTCACCACAACACCAAAGGCCATTTCACAGATTGGAAACTGAGGTCCAGCCAGGGAAAGCTGCCCAAGGTCACCCGGCCAGCCTTTGAATCTAGCCCCATTATCCTCTTGTGAGTTGAATTGTATCCCCCAAAATATACGTTCAAGTCCGAAATTCCAGTCCTGTTGAATGTGACCTCATTTGGAAACAGAGAAGAAGTGATTTAGTTTAGGCAGCAACCGGGTTAGGGTTGCTCGAATCCAACATGACTGGTGTTCTTATGAGAAGAAGGAAATTTGCACGCAGAGAGGAGAGAGGAGGATGTCATATGCCAATGGAGATAAAGACCTGAAATGCTGCAGCTGCAAGCCAAGGAATTCCAAGGTTTGTCAGCAAATCACCAGAAATTAGGAAGAGGCAAGGGAGTCTCCCTTGCTATGGGTTTCAGAGGGAGCATGGTCCTGCTGACACCTGGGTTTTTGGACTTCTAGTCTCTAGAACTGTGAGCCAATCAGTCTGTTGTTTTCAGCCACCCAGTTTATGGGACTTGGTTATGGCAGTCCCAGGAAACTGAGACCACCTCCCCCCTGGACCTGCCAGGCCTCCACTTCTCTGAGTCCAAATTATAGGATGATTTTCCTACTGCTGCATCTAGGCAATGCCATTGCAGGGGCCCCGTGTGTAGGGAGTTGCTGGTCAGTCATGGAGGGGAGGTGGTGGGGGGCATTGGGAGGGTGAGGGAGTGGTGACCCATGGTGGGTGCACCCTGAGAAGGCCCAGTTGGGGGAGGTGGATGGGCTCAGGACAGAGAGGACTCAAGATTGGCCCACCTGCCCCAGGCTCGGCACCTACCACAGAGGCTGCTTTTGCTCAGGGCAGCTGCCAGGGCCTTGGCCCCAGCCTCACAGAGCCCGTTGTCCCGCAGGTTTAGCCGCTTGATGGAGGGACTGGAGGTCAATGCGGAGGCCAGTGCCCGGGCCCCCTGGAACAGAGCAGAGGAACCCAGACACAGCTGCCTGCCATCCTGCTCATGCTCTCCCATTGGAGGCCCTCGCCTTCCCAATCTGCCCTGACAACACCTGTAGACCACCCAGCCCTTCTGCTTCTCACTGCCACTGCATCACCCACACCTTAGTCTCACAGATGTGGGGGATGGAACTCGCCTGGCACAGAGAGGGTCCAGGAAAGTGTGGGATAGACGCAGCCCTTACTCAGGGAGGGAATGGGCAATCCCACAGCTGCTGCTTCCTGATCCCCCCACCCCTCCCTTCACGAAGCCTGGCCCCCCAGGGTCCCTCTAGGGGTACTTGGGGTCCCAGGCCACGGTGCGGCAGGTTCAGCTCCGGGGCGCTCCCTTGGCGCAGAAAGCAGGAGGCAGGCACGACGCCATGGGCCCGGCAAGACCCCAGGTAGAGGGCGTCCCTGACCAGGTCTCCAAGCCCATGGGTGCCTGGGAGGAGGTAGGAAAGAATGGGGAACCGTTCCTAGGGCACAGCAGCCTGTCTTCCCCCCCTGTCCTCCATCGCTCCCTGCTCTGTGCTTCCCCTCTACAGGTGCTTCTTACTGTCTTTCGCCAAAATGCAAGCTTAGTTTTGCCCTTGGGCTGGGAAAAC
Organism: Tolypeutes matacus; assembly: GCA_026826555.1. Taxonomy (NCBI): domain Eukaryota; kingdom Metazoa; phylum Chordata; class Mammalia; order Cingulata; family Chlamyphoridae; genus Tolypeutes; species Tolypeutes matacus. The sequence continues at coordinate 2,342,898 of JAKSZT010054557.1, forward strand.
CCAGCCCTGATCCCATTTCAGGGTGGAGCACCCCCTTCTTACACTATTGGGCAGATTTTTTTTTTTACATTTTAACGACATTCTGGGAGCACAGAGAGGTGCGCTCTCTGCTGGACAGGGGTTCCCTGCCCACCTCGGCCCCAGGGCCCCAGCCACCTCCTTCCACCCGTGCTGGAAGAACCCCCAGGGTGAGCGGACGGGCTTGGCCCACCCTGCCAGGGAGGCACCTTCCGATTCCAGGTCGGAGTCCGAATCCACGTCCGAACTCTCCTTGGCCTCCGGGACCCCTGCAACACGCCCAGCGGCTCCCGCCGCCTCTTGCTCCGGCACCTGGGCGTCCCCAGTCCTCGGGTCGGAACCCCTCATGGCCACGCCCATTTCACTGTCGCCGGCACTGAGGCAGCGATCGCGGTTCAGTGGAAAAGAGTGCGGCGGGGGGATGTGGGCGGGCTCTCAGACTAAGCCGACCAATCGAACTCGGCGTCCGGCGAACAGGCGGCCGCCCCAGCCAATAGAGATGCGCTCTCCCGGGCAGCTGTCGCCGGGGCAACCCGGTGTTGTTGGTTGCCGCGGAAACCGCCGGAGGCGGGTGTTGACTTGGAACCCGCTTCTCGCCTAGGCTGATAAGAGCGCGCGCCACCTCGAGGGGCAGGGCTGGGAGTCTTGCGGGCATTTATTTCCCTTGTCACCCCGTAAGGTTCCAGCATCGTCCCCATTTCACGGATTTGGGAAAACAAAACAAAACAAACGCGTCTGTGCTTTAGTCACTGCGCTATTTATTTCCTGCTTAAGGCGGGGGGGGGGGGTGAGACGAGTTGCGAGAAGGCCTGGGGAACCTGGCTCAGCCCGAGTCACCCCCCTCTCTGCACACCCTTGCTCACGACTCTTCCGTGGCTCCCAGTTTTCTCTCCTGCTACTCAGCCTTTCCATATCCTCCTCCCTCCATCCCACCCCAGATCTATTACTTATGGAACTTCAGAATCTGCAGGTATCAGCTCAGAGGTCATTTCTTCCTGAAGCTTACCTTGGCCCCTCCTTGGGGCTCCTGCTGCCCCCAGGCTGCCCTCTCCCAGCACTTGTCATTCCTCCACCCACTAAGGAAGTGAACCCCAAAGGGCAGAGACCAGGACTGCTTGTCTCTGTGCCCAGCAGAGGGAGTCTGGAGAGGAAGGTAGGCCCAGGACAGCTGGAGATTGGGACCAGCCCCTGGCTGAGGGTGGGAGCTGGATCCTGCCCAGGTGGTAGTGTCCCTTTAACAGTTGCTGGCCTGGCCCAGCTTGGGATCAGGCATTGCTTCCCATTCAGCGGTGGCTGTGCAGCTGCCGTGCTGACTCATGCACCCCAGCAGCCAGCAGGAGCTGGGAGCATGGGCTCCTCGGGGGCCACAGCAGGCTGGGGGCTTCTGGATTACAAGACGGAGAAATATGTGATGACAAGGAACTGGCGGGTGGGCGCCTTGCAGAGGCTGCTGCAGCTTGGGGTCTTGGTCTACGTGGTGGGGTAAGAGAATGGTCCTCACCAGATTGGCTAAGCTGTGGTGGCCGGTCTCTCTTGGCCTGTGGGTTGAAGGTTTGGTTCTTCGGAGGCTGGGCTGGTGGAGGGCAGGCAGAGGGAGGGACCTCCATCAGTCCAGAGGCCAATGGGATACAAGAGCAAGCTGTGAGCTCTGTCCCCCTGTGTGTCTCCCTGCCTCCTTTTCAGGGCTTTGTCCCAGCCCTGTATTGGGCCCTGGGCACTTTTTGTCCCAGGAAATGCCCTAGTGGGGGAGGAGGAGTTCCCAACACCTCTGAGAGCTGGAACGCGAAGGCCCTGGAGAGAGACCACTGGTTCTAGCTGGGGATCAGGGGAGTCTTTAAGGGTTTAGCAGGAGAGGAGGGGCGTTGGTGGGCAAAGGTGGTGGTGGTGGGGAGAGCAGAGTATCTCATGTCTGGCTGGAGCATCTGGCCCGTGCAGGAATCTGGGGGAGGAAACGAGGCCGGAGAAGAGTCAGGGCCTCTTAAAGGGTCGAAGGCTGGGCCAGGAAACTTAGGGCATGTTAGTGTGATGTGACTGCAAGGGGTGGAGTAGACAGTGTCCCACAGAGGCCTGGGGCACAGGAGCATCTGGGGAGAGAGGCAGCACATGTGAGAACAAGCTCTTGCACTGCTTCTATGCACTGGGGACACCCCAACACTGCCCATCTTCTCCTCCCCAGGTGGGCCCTTCTGGCCAAAAAAGGCTACCAAGAGCGAGACCTGGACCCCCAGGTTTCCGTCATCACTAAACTGAAAGGGGTTTCTGTGACCCAGATCAAGGAGCTTGGAAACCGGCTATGGGATGTGGCCGACTTTGTGAAGCCACCACAGGTAGGTATCTTGGTCCTGCTGCCCAGCACGAGTGGGGTGTGTGGGATGAGGGCTCTTGAAGTGAGTGTATAAGAGAGAGAGGCATGTGATGCCAGAGGTGGGGTGAAGGGTCTTGTGCAGTCTGCAGGGCAGGATGGGAAGGGCTTTCAGGGATGTGTAGGAGGTTTTCAGGCAGATGAGGGAACAGGGTGAGAGAAGCCAGGTCAGAGGAGCTGCGTTTGCAAAGGCTGCATCTGGAAAGGAGTGGAGTGTCTGGGAACTCAAGACTTGAGCCTGAAGGTGACGTTGAGGGGTATGGGAGTGGGAGAAGGTCTGGAGCTTCCTGAAAGTTCTCCTCCCTGACCTGGGGTGTCACTGTCAGGTGCTTCTTTTCTGTCCCTCCTAAGCCACATTGCCAGGCCCCTTCTCCTTCTACCCAACATTTCTGTAACCTTCACTACCCCCTCCATTCTCCTGAAACCCAAATTGAATTCCCAGTGATGACCTGCCCTGAGCCTCAGCTGCTTCCTGCATGCATACCACGTCCAAAGAGAAATCATCTCTCTCTCAACGTGTCCTCTCCTGATCCATTGAGGGCCAGGATGTCCACCAGTGCCAAAGCTGGATGGGGCTTGGTCCCAGCACCTTTCTATCCTTCCCTCCTGTTGATGCCACCTCCTAACGTTCTTCATTCCTGCCAGCAGCCACAGGCCTCCTCATCCATGCCTGGCTGAGGCTGGGGTCTCCTAATGGATCCATGGATCCTCTGACTTTCCCTCTCACCCTCACTACTCCCTCAGGTATACTCCTTGCTGCAGGTGGGCTGTCATCAGTTCTTGCTGGGTCCTGCTGGCAACCCTTCCAAGGCTCCCGTTCCTTGATGGTGGGACCCAAAGTCCCCCTGTATTCTAACCTCTCCTGCACCATTCCCTGTCCTCTCCCAAGCCCCCAACCCCTTCCTGGCCACACATTCCTTAATCACACAGAGCTCTCCTGCCCAGCACTCAGGGGCCAGCCACTCTTCTGGCCCACGGTCACCCTTGCACCCAGGCAGAGCTCACCACCTGCTCTCCTGGCTGGACAAGGGTCCACCTCCCCCACTAGCCTGGATGGCACCCCACCCCAACTCAGTTGCAACTCTCAGTGCATAGAAGCTGGAGGCTCTTGAAAAATTCCAGTTGAGCAAATGAGGGCAAACGAGAGAAATAACCTTGTCCCAAAGAGGTGCTATGGTTTCCCACAAAAACGGAAGCTGCCTGGGGTATCAGGAAGGGTTTCCCACAGGAGGCAAGGCTGAAACATGAGCTCATGGATTAGGCTGGCGCAAGATAGCCAGGCACAAGGGGCTACGTGGGCAAAGGCCAGAAGCCCAGCCAACCTCCCGTCACCACCTCAACCTGCCTCACTGGGGGTGTCCTTTGGGGATGGGGTGGGGTTGATGACCAGATGGGGCTGGGTCTCCTTCCCTCACAAACCCAGCTGCCCACCTCTGCCTCCCAGTTTAAGGAGCCAAGCAGAGACCAACCCCAGGACTTATTTCTTAGGGAGAAAATGTGTTCTTCTTGGTGACCAATTTCCGTGTGACGCCAACCCAAGTTCAGGGCAGATGCCCAGAGGTAAGGCTGCCTGGGAGCTTCCCAGGGGGTCCCTTGGCTATCAACCATGTTCCTCTTCTTCCTTCTCCTTTCCAGGTGACTGAAGGCTCGCTATGTGCCTTCTATATATCCCAGGCACTGGGATAAAACCCTCTCTGTGATTCATTTCACTTAATCTTCACAAATACCGTGGTAGGAATTACTATGATCCCCATTTAAGATGAGAAGACTGAGGCTCAGAAGGGTTGAGTCACTTGCCTAAGGCCTCACAGCCTGTGAGTGACAGGGCTGGGTTTCAGGCTTATGTCCATGGACTCTAGTGCCCCAGTTCTGGACCTCTGAGCACCCTGCCTTCGGGGCTTTCCTCTGTTGTTACCCCATGAAAGGTCCAGCCTCTTTCTCATTCTGTCCTACCTCTGGGCTCTCTCCAGTTGGTCAGTGTGACACTCAGAACTTGGCATGACACTCAGGTGGGCATATAAGCAAGAGCAAAGCTGGAAGGTCACCTCCCCTTTCTCTATGCCCAGCCTGTATTAATGTGTCCCAAAGCAGCTGTCATTTTTTTGGGAAACCACAGCTAAGTTCATGCTTAGTTCAGGGTCGCTTATGATTGCTGGGTGTTTTTCACTACTAACTGTGGTTGAGCCAACCTTGTTCTTGCCCATTTCTCATCCATAAATGCAGATTCCTCCCTTGAGATCTCTCCTTTACCTCTTGCCTGGTGCTGTCCCTAGAGACCCAGCATCTGTTGCAGAGGACACTCATTCTCCTCCCCAGCTGTGGGTTTTGTTTGAACATTTGGGATCTGGGACATAGGCTGGAATCCTCCTTGGTGACATCTTTCTTTAAGCAAGGCCAGACATTTAATCACTTGCTGGGCTGGAGGGTAATAGCATGGTCACCTGTCTCCCTAACCCTGGTCCCACCAGTGTCACTGGGACACAATGCGCCTGTGGTTGGTCTCTGTCCACCATGGAGGTGAGATATGTCTGCAAGAATGTGCTTATGCTTACTGAACCCAAATGATGTCCTCCCCTTTCCAAAATGCTCAGAAGATGTCTATTTAATATTCAGTTGTACACTGTTCTGAAACTTGTGGGAAACAATGTGTCCGTGCTTTCTGGAACCCACGATTCCTCCTTGACCTGTGTCTAGGCTCTGGCCCACCCCTCTTCACAGTGGTTGTGAGGACACAAGACTGCCATATAATTCATCCAAACTGACAACCTGGCTTCCTGAATAGTCGGAGTCCCCTGCCTCTTCTCATTGCCTTGACCCTCCCGACATATATGGTGTCAAGTCCTTCATCCATGGAGCCTCACCCCAGGTCAGGCCCCAAATGGGGCTCACAAAACTCGATCTGCCATACCTCAAGGGGCCTCTGCAGAGATAGCCATAAGCCAGGATAGGGGCTCTATAATAGGGGCAGAGGCTGTAACTGGGAGAACCAGGGAGGCCCATTTCTCAACCTGGATCTGCGGTTCTGGATGAGAAATGAACAAGAACAAGGTGGGGAGGGGCAGCTGGCTTAACCAGAGTTGTAGTGAAAAACACCCAGAGATCATAAATGACCCTGAACTAAGCACGAGCAAAAGGTTGCTGTGGTTTCCCACAAAAACGGAAGCTGCCTGTGGCATCAGGAGGGGCAGGGCTCGAGTGGGATCTTAAAGGTTGGGAAACTGATGAGCTGGTGGATCTGGCTGGCGCAAGATAGCCAGGCACAAGGGGCTGCGGGGGCGGACGCCTGGAGCTGTGGGAGATGAGGCATTGCGAAGTGAGGTTGCAGAGTAGATTTGGTGTGCAGTGGGAGTCTATGACCTCAAGGCCTTGTGAACCCTGCTAAGGAGCTGAACTTGACTGTAGGAGCAGCAGGGAGGCATGGGCAATTTTCAGCACATTGGGATGGACCACCCAGTCCCCAGGCTGCAGAGTGGGAATGGGTGGGGGCAGAGTCGGAGGCAGGGCCACGTGGTGGTCACTGCCAGGTCTGGTTGGAGGATATGGTGACACAGCCAGGGTGGAGAGGAGAAGGCAGGGCCCACCTGGGATAGTACAACAGGGCAGGTGGCTCCACCCTATCCTCTGTCCCACTTATCAACATCCCATCCCCTACAAAGCTCCCACTCGTCATCTCCTTCTGGCTTCTTAGGATCTCTGAGCCTTCTTGCCACCCTGGTTGCAGAGTCTCCGGGAAGTAGCATCTGGGCAGCTCCTTGTCCTGCTTCTGAGCCCTTCTGACACCTCCTTGCCTTTGTATCCTCCAGCTTTCCCGTGTGCCTCAAACGCAGGGTACCTTGTGAGGTCACGGGGAGGAGCTTGTGTCTCCGGCTGCTGCCGGCCAGGGTCATGGAGGGAAGACGCCCTCCTGGTCCCGTGGCAACTCTGCTCTCTTGCCCACCTCCCCCAGCACCCTTCCGTTCCGCTCGCTAACTGCTGGGCCGACGTCGACTGTCCTGAAGGGGAGACGGGGACCCATAGCCACGGTAATTGTGGGCTCTGTCTTCCAGCACCTCCACCGGCGCAGGCTGGGACCCCTAATGCATGCATGGCACAGCCTTTGTCCCCACATCGCCCTGTTCTGCCGAAACACCCTGCCCTTCCCTCCCCAGGCCCTGTGGAGATTTGAGGGTCTGGAGTTTATCTATTTTTTTTTTTGAGGCATCAAAACAGGCCAGTGCGTGGAGTTCAATGGGACCCACAGGACTTGTGAGATCCTTGGCTGGTGCCCGGTGGAGGATGGCCCCATGCCAATGTGAGTGCCCCACCCCACCCCTATGCAGGGCCCAGGGTGGGGTCTGCAGGGACCTGCCCTCACCTCCCTCCTTTCTCAGGAAGCCCCTTCTGCTCCAGGCTGAGAACTTCACGCTATTCATCAAAAACACCGTCACCTTCAGCAAGTTCAACTTCTCCAAGTAAGCCCCAGTGGGTCCTGACCAAGTCCAGACACTCTACCCCAAGGACATCCTCCCACCCATGTCCTGACCCCTTCCAGGTCCAATGCCCTGGAGACCTGGGATGCCACCTATTTTAAGCACTGTCGCTATGACCCTCACTCCAGACCCTACTGCCCCGTGTTTCGCATCGGGGATCTCGTGGAGGCGGCGGGGGACACTTTCGAGGACCTGGCGTTGCTGGTGGGTCTGCAGGGATGGATAGAGGGGTCCGCAGCTCTGTTCCTGGAAAGGGTCCTTGGCCTTCTGCTGGCGGAGCGGTGACTGACGTGCTGCTTTCTAGGGCGGTGCTGTCAGCATCCGCGTCCGCTGGGACTGTGACCTGGACGTCGGGGGCTCTGAATGCTGGCCCCACTATGCTTTCCAGCTGCAGGAGAGGAGCTACAACTTCAGGTGTGGCCCCTGCTGCCCCATCCCACGCCTGCTGCTCCTCCCTGGCGTCCCTCTCCAGCCACTGCCAGTGGTGGTCAGGACCCCCCAACTCCAGGGCTCTGATGTCTGGATGCTCCTTGTGGGGTTGGGGTGGGGGGATGGTATCGTGGGATGTGGCTGGGGTGGGCGGCTGGAGGGGGAGTGTTCTCTGGCACAGGCTCCACCCCACTCTTCTTCTTTACCAGTCTCCTACTCTCCTGCCCCAGCCCCTCCCCCCAATGCCTTCCCTCCAGCATCTCACCTCCACACCACAGGACCAACCCCCCAAGTTTTATCTACAATGTTCCAGAAGCACCTCTAATTTATGCTTCCTCTGGATTCCCCAGAGGGTTACCGTTTTTTTGCCACATTCACTTTCTCTCTCCCTTCTAGAGTGAGGTGGATTTATTTAGATAGATGTCAAATGGATAGATATCAAATGGAAGACATGTGTCCCCTCAACAACCCTGTCCTGCCTCTCCTGAGAACAAGGGACCGCCCATGGAATCGCCACACTATTGCCACACCCACAAAATTCAGCAATGGCAGAAGAGAACCAACATTTCAATTTTCCCATCCATCCCTGATAACCATCCTAAAGTTTTTCTCTTTTTTTCCCCTTCCCCTCAATCCAGGATATGCTCAAGGATCTCGCATTGCATTTATGGTCATGTCTTTCAGTCTCCTGAACAGTCTCCCCCGGGTCCTGCTGCCACCTCCTGTGGCCTCGTGGTTGCGCGCTTGCCCACACATGCCCACGTGGCCGCTGGGCCTGGGGACGGAGCCCCTCCACGCTGATCGCTAGGCCTTGCCAGGTCCAGCTTGGCCGACCTCCCTTTGCAACCACATGGCGTTGCTTCCCCCGCCCACACCCTGCTTGCCCACCTCTGCTCTTGCTGACACCACTTCCTCTGCTTAGGACACCTCCTTCCTGACCCCTGGAAAACCACAAGTGCCTTCCTTCAGGCCCAGCCTTCGTGTCCCCACTCCAGAAAGCCTTCTTTGGCTCTCAAGGGAGAATGAGCTACCTCCCCTCCCTGGGGCTCTCTCAGCCCTGGGTCTACCCCATTACCTTCCCTATACCCACTGCTGGTGTCTGTTTAGGGGCCCTCCTGACCCACCTGCCCTTTGGCTCAGCAGGCAGGGAGCTTCTGAGGGGCAGGCCCGTTTGCTTTTCCCCTATCCTTGGCAACAGCTTTCTGCCTTGAGGTGGGGACGGATGGAGTGGCTGGGTAAGTAAGCAAGAAGACTTGGCTGGAGGAGACCGAGCTGGCCCCCAGAGCACTGTCTCTTGCCCCCAGGACAGCCACTCACTGGTGGGAGGTCCCAGGCGTCGAAGCCCGGAGTCTGCTCAAGCTCTACGGGATCCGCTTCGACATCCTGGTCACTGGGCAGGTAGGGGCCAGAGGGGGGCCTGGTGCGGAAAGAGGGCTTGAGATGTGGGGCAACAGGTACAACCCGAGAGGCTGGCTTAGCCCGGGTTTCTCTCTCTCTCAGGTGGGGAAGTTCGGGCTCATTCCCACTGCCATCACTCTGGGCACGGGAGCTGCTTGGCTGGGCATGGTGAGTGGCTGCCAAGGGCTACCCATGGCTGCGGCTGTGGCACCTGCATGCCTGAGAGGCCCGTGCTTGTGGGTTGAGTCTTAGGGTGCAGGCTGGGTTGGGGAGCTAGACGTGGGTCTGCCCTGCCTCTCTCAAGGTCACCTTCCTCTGTGACCTGCTGCTGCTGTATGTGGATGGAGAAGCCCATTTCTACTGGAGGACCAAGTACGAGGAGGTGAGCTGCGTGGCCCGCAGGGCGCTCAGGCCACTCTGCTGTGCTCCTTCGGAAGAAGGTGGCCAGAGCCCTGATCCGCTGTACTTATCTGCAGGCAAAGGCCCCGAAGGCGACAGCTAACCCTGTGTGGATCCAGCTGTTTTTCACAACCCCACAGCAGCAGGCTGCCCAGAGGCCTTAGATGGGGCCCAGCACCTACCTCCACCCCCAGCCATATGCTGACACCAGGGCTTCCGGGCTCTGGTCCCACTGCTGGCCCCTGCCTGAGGCCTGGGGCTGTTCCCTCCTGGGTCAGGGGTCTGGAAGGGTGGGGGACCTCAGGGATGAAGGACCAGCACCCTTACACCCCCAGGAAGACTCTTCCCCTCTCGTCCTGACTCCAATCTTGGCAGGTGTTCCCTGATACCGTCTGTTTCCATACACAGACCTGCAGCGAAACCATAGAAACAGGGAGAGACTGGGGCCCCCATGTCTCTGGATGCTGGTGGCAGGCTGTTCTCCCAGCCTGTGTCCCGTCCCCCCGCACTGTCTCCCACAGGTGCCATCCAATGGCTCTTGTGGACTCCACCCTTTGAGCTGTACTTCCCTGGGGTCCGTGCAGCCTAAATCCAGGCAAGGTAGCAAGAGGCCACTTGGGGCAAGTCTCATCCAGCTTTGGGGCTCATCTGCAGAATGGAGGTGGAGGGTAGCACCTGCTCACATTCGGAGCATCAGCCCCTTCCCTGGGGGGCCACCCCAGGACTCTGGAGGGCTGGGAGGGGAGGAGAGGGCAGAGGGGCTGTGTTGGTGGTCACTGAAGGGCTTTGGGGACCTTTTATGTGCTTCCTTGGTCCTCCCAGCCCAGCCCCCATCCTTCGCACCAGGCTTCCTGGGAGCCCTGAGGACAGGTACCCGGTGCATCTGGAATTCACTGCTGCCCCAGGCCATGCCTAGGAACCTGTCTGGGCAGCTGCCCACCCCAGCCTGGAGCACCCTACTTGGGAGGCCCAGGCCCCCCAGGTGGAAAAAATATCTGGAAGGAATGCTACCAAAAGATGTCAAAGAGACAGACCTGGCCCCCAGCTGGCTGGCCAGATTCCAGTTCTGGAACCCTTCCCCGGGGCCCAGCCCTGCCTGCCAGAGAATTTCCCCATTGCCTCCAGGGCCAACAGTCAAGGCAGGGCTTCAGGAGTCAGGCATCTCTTGGTCCCAGGGTGGTGGGCAGGGGTGGCAAGGGGCTACTTTCTCATGAGCCCTGGTGACCAGATACATGTTGGTAACTGGCTGTCAGAGTGACATGGACCTGACCGGGGAGGGCTAGAGCTGGGGCTCCTGCTGGGCCACTGTCTAGGATCATTCAATACCAAGAGCTTCTGCAAAGCCCTTGGGGTCCCTGCTGCCCCTCAATCTCTGGAGGTGGGCCAGCAGAGCCAGGGTGGGAAAGTGGGGCTCATGCAAGGCTTGGTTATCAGAGCGGGACCCCAAAAAAGCTCATGTCATGGCTGGAGAAGGCCGAGGAGTTAAAACCTGACAAACCCACCAGCTTCCCGAGTTTTCTTTACGGGGCAGGAATGGGAAGGGGAAGCATCAGCAGTGAACACATTGCAGTCATGGGGGGGCCTGAGGCTTTTGTGGAGACTCCCCCTGCACCAGGAATGGGGCCCCCACATGCACGTGTGCCACCCTGAGCCCTCACTTCAAAACCTGAGTGGGTGGGCAGAGAGAGAGAAGGTGTGAGATTGAGGGGTGTGAGATTGAGCTGTGGCAGCCAAGAGCTGCCACCTGGGAGAATCGAAATGCAGGCCGGAGTTTGGAAAGAGCTATGGCCTCAGTCTGCTGACTGAATGCACCTGTGGGCTGCCAAGGTGGGCGTAGGCCACATAGGCATGTGCCAGCATTGGGGGTGGGGGTGGGGCCTCAATGTCCCCGGCCAGGCCTCAGGCACACAACCTACTGTCTTAGAGCCCTGGGAAGCCAAAGGTTCTCTGGGAATCACAGCCTTTTCCAGGTGACCACCTTAGGGCTAAGCTTCTGCTCCCTAAATCTGCTCCTGAGGGACATGTGGGGAGTCTGGATACAGGTCCTGACCCCACTTCTGTCATAGGCCCCGTTGACCCTTAGAAACGTGGGCTGTGCCCAGGGTATGTGTCTGAGCTGGGCAGAGGGCACTGCCCTGGCCCAGCCCTGACCTCCCCTTTTGCAGAGCTTTCAGCATCTCTGCTGTGCTTTGGGGCAATCAACTGGTTCTCAGGGGTAGGTGGGGACTCAGTGCCACAAAGAATGCCACAGTGGACGTAGCAGCAGGCCATGCGGATGGCTGAGTATGTATTATTGTAGATCTGCCAGAACCGTGGGCTTCTTTCCTGCCCGCCTGCCCACCCACCCAGCCTGCGGCTAGAGCTTGTTGCAATCCATTGGAAGGTGCTGGGCCAAGAGTCCACAGCACCAGCGCTGGCCATGGCCCGCCCCCTGAAGACCCGGAACTTGGCACCGGTGGCTGAGGGCCTAAGGTCCTGAGGCTCCCCAACCTACACCAGCCCAAGCTGCCCAAGAAAGAAGGGGCACGACGCGTGCAGGTCACGGGCCAGCCTCATGGCCCGATGGGCTGCTCCATGCAGTCAGGCTCCTGGGCAGGTGGCTGCACGGCCTGCACTGTCTCCTCCAGGCTGCTGCTGGGGAACACCACATAGCGTGCGACAGCTGGCTCCGGCGGCTCCCGCAGGTTCTCCTTGCTGTGCGAGATGCCGTAGCCGAAATACACGGCGAGTCCTGCAGTGGTGCGAGGGGCCTGAGAGGCAGGTCCCAGCCCACCCTGGCCCTCTTCCCACCACCTGCTTAGCATCCCGGCCTCCCATGTCCCCACAACCCAACTCACCAATCAGCAGCCAGACAAAAAAGCGCAGCCAGGTTAGGTAGCTTAGCTTCAGCATGAGGCAGATGTTGAGGAGGATACTCAAAGCTGGCATCAGGGGCACCAGGGGTATCTGAGGGAGCAAAGGCAGAGCTGCGGGGAAGATCTGCTGGCCGAGGGCCTCCTTTCTCCGCCTTGGGAGATTTGGGAGGCATGCGCCCACCCACCATGCAGAAAGAAAGGGGAGGCAGATGCAGTGGCCTCCCCAGCCCTCCAAGCCCTCCTCATTCATTCTGTGGCGGCAGAAGCTGGCCATGGAGCCAGCCGGGCTACAAGCAAGGGGGTGGAGCGTGTGGGTTGGAACCGGTACCTGGAAGGTATCCCGTAGGTGCTCCTGCTGGTGGGCTGCCAGGACAGCGAGACTGAGCAGAAAGGTGACCCCACTGATCAGGACCAGCAGGATGTAGCCCCAGCGCGGGAGGTGCAGGGCCGAGTCCCCAAAGATGAGCACGCAGCTCAGGGTGATGGCGGAGGCCACCAGGAGGCCGAGTGCCCAAGCCACGGTGGTTCCGTGGCTGCACTCACCCAGGAAGCCCAGGTAGGGCCTCAGGGCCGGCCGCAACTGCCCGGGCTCGGGGCCTGAGGCATGCTCATCGCCCACCAGCTGGAGGTGGTCTGAGAAGGAGTTGTGCCCCTTGGCTTCAGGGAAGGGGCTGGCCGGGCCTGGGGAGCTGGGCAGAGAGGTCTTCTGGAAGCGCAGCACGATGACGCTGGTGGCCACAAAGGTGTAGGCGAGCAGCGTCCCGATGGACAGGAACTGCACCAGCGCATCGAGGTCCAGCACCAGCGCCAGGAGGGCCATGAGGACCCCAAACACCAGGATGCCCATCACAGGGACCTGGGTCCGGGGGTGCACGCGGGCAAACACCTGGAAGAAGAGCCCGTCGGCTGCCATAGCATAGATGATGCGCGGCAGGGAGAAGAGGTTGCTGAGCAGGACCGTGTTCATGGCTGCGGCAGAGGGGTGGGAGTGAGGGGCCAGTTGGCACGGGCAGCCTGGGTGGGTGCGGGGTGCTGGATCATCACCTCCCACCCGGTTTCAGTCACAGGCCCTTTGGAGAATCTGTTTCTGCGTACAATTTGGGGGAGATGGTGAGTGGGAGTGGAGGATTCTCTAATAATAAGTGCCCTTCTGGGACCGTTATACAAGGGTGCAACCCGGGAGGCTCAGGACATGGGGCTGCCTCTCTCCCCACTACCCCACCCAGTTCCCAACCTGCCAGGCGCTGCTTCCTCACCGCAGATGGAGCCCGCTGCCACGATGAAGCCGGCCCAGCTGTAGCCCCGCCGGTAGAAGGCATCGGCGAGTGCCGAGTCTGGGTCGAGGCTGTGCCAGGGAACCATGAGGGTAAGCACGGTGGAGATCAGGATGTAGGCGGTGGCCGCCAGGCTGAGAGAGATGGCGATGGCCATGGGTACGGCCTGGCGCGGGTTCCGGGCCTCCTCACTGGAGGCGGCGATGACATCGAAGCCCACGAAGGCGTAGAAGCAGGTGGCGGTGCCGGCCATGATGCCTGAGAAGCCGAAAGGCGCAAAGCCGCCCTCCTCAGCGCTCCAGTTTTGCAGGCGGGCCAGGGAGAAGCCCAGGATGGCAATAAAGAGGATGACGCACAGGCTGATGGCTGAGAAGGTGTGGTTGAGCCAGGAGGAGACGCGGGCGCCACAGGAGACGAAGGCAGAGGCCAGAAGTAGGATGCCAGCGGCCAGGAAGTCTGGGTACCGGGCCAGGAAGGGCACCTGCCAGGTGCTCATGTGCGTCTCAGTGAAGTTGCGGATGTGGTGGCCGAACATGGCATCCAGGTAGCCACTCCAGGCACGGGCCACGGCGGCACCACCGATGAGGTACTCGAGCAGCACATTCCAGCCAATGAGGAAGGCCCACAGCTCGCCCATGGACACGTAGGTGAAGAGGTAGGCAGAGCCGGTACGGGGCACGCGGGCTCCAAACTCCGCATAGCACAGGGCTGCCAGCAGGGAGGCCACGGCAGCCACAGCGAAGGACACGAGCACGGCGGGGCCGGCCATCTCCTTGGCCACAGTGCCCGTGAGCACATAGAGGCCTGAGCCCACCATGCCACCCACGCCCAGAAGGGTCAGGTCCAGCGTGGAAAGGCAGCGATTCAGTGACGTCTCCATGGTGGACTCCTCCAGTGGCTTCAGCCGGTTCAGCTTCCGGCAGAAGTGGGCCAGGCTGGTGGTGCTGGGCAGTCGCCAGGCCATGGTGGGCAGCAGAGAGAAGTACCGGGCCAGCCACCTGCCAGGGTCAGAGGGGAATGATGGGCTGCCCAGCAGGGTCTGGCAGTCTTTGGTCACTTCTGGATTGCCCACCCACAGCCCAATCCCTGTCCCTGACCTGGGGATGCAAGCACCGTGCACCTGCTGGAGGGCTGAGGTGGGGGAGGGGTCAGGGCTCGCTGGAGGGGGGGCCAGGGGGTCACAGGGAAGCACGAATGTCCTGTCTGGCCTCCTCCCCAGCGAACCTAGTGCAGTTGGACCTGGGGGATGAGCCTAGCAGCACTAAGAGCAAGGTCGGAACATTCCCAGGGAGTATGAGGTGGGAAACCCTCCTGATCTGGGACCTGAGAGCAAGGTGGAAAGCCGAGGCTTCCCAGGGAGCTGAGCCTGGCCTCCGGGATCCGGAAAAAGAGCGACTCTATCATCCGGGGCGTGGCCCACACGGGCCACCTCGCCTCCGATAGCGGAGGTCAGTCCCCACCCCCTGCGCCAGGCTGGGGAATCAACGCACCGAGCCCCGGGCCCCGAAGCTGACGCCCCGCGCACCTCTCCGCGCCGCCAACTCCGCCGCGTCCCTGTCCCCAGGCACCCGGGCCTTCAACCCCCCCACTCCCCGCCGGGTCTCAGCCCTAATTCGCACGACCCGCAGCGACCCACCTGCTGCTGCCAACGCCGCCGCCGCCGCCACCACTCTGCGCCCGCCCCGCTCCGCCTCGCCTGTGCGCAAGATCCGCCCACTCCCCGGGGCCTGGATTCGCTGCCCTCCCGCCCCCACCCTGGGGCCTGGATCCCGCACATCGATCCTGCGGTCCTCACTCTCGGGCCCGGACCCCACACACCGACCCCCGCTCCCGGAGTCCACACACTGCCCCGCCGCACAGTCACCCACGCACTCCCTCTCCCCACGCATGCACCAAGATGGTCCACCCTACCCTTCTTTACAAGATCGAGACCAGCACCCACCAGATTCCTGGGAAGCTCTATCTATGTGCACAGATAAAGAAGCCCAGGCCACCAGGTAAGTGCCTGGCGCTGGGTCATGGGGTGAGCTGGGGGGCGGAGTTAAGGCCCAGATGTGGGGCTCTATGGCCCACCCACTTCCCACCTTACCAGGCACCTGCCCGTGAATCCCCACCCCGACACGTGCATCACAGGTATGGCCTCTCATGAGTTGAGCCTGGGGGTTTGGTGAATGGCCCTGGGCGGGGGTGGTCTCTGGGACCAAGCACAGAACAAATGTTGGACGTTCTGAGCTTTTAGCTCCATGCACTGCCCTTGTGAGGAGGGCAGACAGCCTCTTGGGACAAGCTGCAGCCCACCAGGATGGAGCATCCCCTCAGAGGCCCATGGAGCTGCAGTTAGGCATGGAGGACTCTGGGGGACCCCGGACTCCGCTCCCCTCTAGTCACTATCCTGTGCCCTCAGGCGGCCATCATAAACTCCCTGGGGCTGATTTTTTTCCTGCCTTCAAGTGTCCTCCTACTTTGTCCTTCCTGTACGTCTGAAAGTGAGAAAGATGGTCTGAAAGGATGCTCACCTGTTTAGAGCCAAACGCCCTCCAAACCCAGCCACCCGGAACTGACCCAAAACAGGCATCCTCTTCGCCCAGAGCTTTCTGTGTGTTTTTTATGTGGCTGGTGGAATTGGATCTCAGGGCAGCTGCAGCCTGTCTGGCTCAATAGCTGGCAACGGGAAGGTGCACTTTCAGAGAGAGGTGCCACTTGGAACCCCGTGCCACAGCCAGCCTCCGTGGCCTCTTCTGATATTTGTGGAAATTCTTGGATGAGATTCCACCGCCTGCCGGGATGACATCTCCCCCACTCCCCACCCCTAGAGTTGCCTAAACATAACTGAGCAGACAACCTTGTCTTAAAATGCCTCCACACACACACACACACAAAAAAAAAAGTAATCCAGCATACTTCCTTTAAATATATATATATTTTTTCTTTCTTTATTACACAAAAGGTAGCATACTACATAGACACTTCTGTACTTAAAAAAAAAATTCTTTTTAATAATATGTGCTGGAAATCACTCCATCTATTCACAGAAATCATCCTCATTCTTTTTCCCTTTGGGGGACACACCAGAGATTACTCAGTTTCTTTGCCATGCATAGGCCTCTGGGATTCTTCTAATAGTTTGCAACTACAAACAGTACTTGAATGGATAGCCTTTTGCCCTGTATTTTTGTACTGTTAGAGCTATATCTTCAGGGTCAATTCTAGAAGGAGGGGATGGCTTTTCTGCAACAGGAGCACACTCATTAGATTAAATAAGGTAAACTGTACTTCAAGCCTTTCACCCAGTAGGCAGGAAGTTCATGGTAGAAGGTCATTGTGGGAAAGCTCCTCCTCCAGTTAGGCTTGAACTCGGCTCTCCCATGGCTTTAGAAAAAATAGGAATATATTTCTTCTTCATCGTAGTAAAATAAACATAAACATCATTTTAACCATTTTAAGCAATTGACATTAAATACATTGACAATATTGTATATCTTTACTACTGTTTCCAGACTTTTCATTATCTGAAACCAAAGCTCATACTCATTTAACAATTCCTTAATCCCCTCTTCCCCCAACGATGGTAACCACTATTCTGCCTTCTGCCTCTGTGAATTTGCTTATTCTAAGTATTTCATAGACGAGAACTCATATAGCAATTTATCCTTTTGTGTCTGGCTTATTTCAGCTAACATGATGTCTTCAAGGGTGTCTGAGGAGGAGGGCAGGGGCAAGGTCAATCTTTGGTAAGGCAGGAGATGCTATATGTATCACACACTTAATTCACTAAGCATAACGTTTTCAAGGTTCTTCTATGAACCAGCACTTCACTTCTTTTTATGGCTCAATAATATTCCATTGTTTGACTCTACCATGTTTTGTTTATCAGTTCATCTGTGGATGAATGCTTTGGTTGCTTCCAGCTTTTGGTTATTGTGAATAATGCTACAGTGAACATTGGTATACAAATATCTGTCTGAGTCATTGCTTTCAATTCTTTTGTGTATATACCTAGGAGTGGAATTGCCAGGTCATGTGATTCTGTGTTTAACTTTCTGAGAAACTGCCAAAGTGTTTTCCACAGTAAGTGCCACTACTGTGGCACTATTTTACATCCACTTCTACAATTATATACAAGGGTTCCTATTTCTCCACATCCTCATCAACACTTGTTATTTTCATTTTTTAAAATCAATAGTCATAGTAGCAGGTATGAATTGTATTTCATTGTAGTTTTTTTTTTTTTTTTTAGAGGAGGTACATGGGGATTGAACACAGGACTTTGTACATGTGAAGCAGGCTCTCAACCACTGAGCTATACCTTCCCTTCATTGTAATTTTTAAAAATCAATTTTATTGAAATATATTCATAAACCATAAAATCCATTTAAAGTTTATTTTGATACCAAAATCAATGGCATTTGGTATAATCGCAGAGTTATGCATTCATCACTTCAATCGATAACAGAATTTTCATTACTCCAAAAAAAAAGAAAGAACAACAAAAAACAAAAACAAACAAATGAACACAAAAACCCCACCCCTTAGTAGTCACCTCTCAATCTCTCTATCCTTCCATTGTATACTTAACTGCAAATCTATTTCCGTCTCTGTACTTTTTTTGTATTTACATTTTGCATAGATGGAGTCAAATAATACGTAGTACTTTTTGTCTAGTTTCTTTCACATAGCATGCTTCCCCCCCCTTTTTTTTTTTTACCATTGATGGAAGATTGTTAATATATTACTATATACCACTGTCCGTAGTTTGTTTTGGTTGTATTTTTGCCCAAATATTACCCTGATATTAACCTCTTGTAATATTAACTTACACTTGTTCTGTTTCAGAGAAAAACATTCTTATATATTCATTTTTAAAAATTAATTTATTTTTTAAAAGAAACTTTGGATTACATAAATGTTACATAAAAAATATAGGGAATTCCCATATGCTCCCCTCCCTCCCCCTCCCATATTTTCCCACATTAAAACATCCTTCATTAATGTGGTACATTTGTTACAATTGAACATGTATTGAAGCATTGCCACTAACCACGGATTATAGTTTACATTATAGTTTACACTCTGTCCCACACAATTTTGTAAGTTATGATAAAATATATAATTACCTGTATCCATCATTGCAGTGTCATGCATGACAATTCCAATGTCCCCATATGCATTACTAACCATACTCATTTTTCACAAGAAGTTTTGCTATGCTATACAGTCTCGAGTTTCCTTTTTTCAGCTTTCCTTCTAGTGATATATATACTTCCTTACACTTTCTCTTTCAACCACTATCATTCCTGTATTAGTCAGCCAAAGGGGTGCAAAGTACCAGAAATCTGCTGGCTTTCATAAAGGGTATTTATTTGGGGGTAGAAGCTTACAGTTACAAGGCCCTAAAGAATCCAACTAAAGGTTACTTCTTCACCAAAGTCTGTTGCCACATGTTGAAGCAAGATGGCGGGCGACCTCTGCCTGGTCTCTCCTTCCTTCTTCCTCTTAAGACTCTGTGGGCTCAGCTTCTTCTGATCTCAGCTATAGGCTGGCATAGGGCTCGTCTCTCTTCCTTGGGCTTTAGCTGTTTGAGCCTTCTCCTTTCTGTCGTATGGCAGGACTGAAATGACCAAGTTCTCTCCTCTTCCATATTTCTTCTGTGTCTGTTTCTGTCAGCCTACCAAGGGGGCAGAGACATAACCCTGAGTCACGCCCTGCTGACGTGGTCAAATCAAAGCCCTAATCTTGATTTAATTAAGTAAACATAAAACCTTTGAATTTAATACAATCAATGGGTATCACGCCCAGAGGAACAGACCAGTTTACAAACATAATCAATATCTTTTTTGGAATTTGTAAATATCAAACTGCTATAATACCCATATATTAGCACTACTAATTAAAAATCCTATGATGTGCTTTCATCATTTTAATTCATTTCCAAACAGCATTTTTATCAATTCTGCACAGATTAAACCTCAGCTTTCCATTCTCTAACCACATTCTTTTCTCTGGTAACTTATGTTCTAGCTATTAACTCCATGAGTTTGCTCATATTTAGTTCATAATAGCAAAATCATACAATCATACAATATTTGTCCTTTTATGTCTGGCTTGCTTCACTCAACATGATGTCATCCATGTTGTCCTATGCTTCACAACTTCATTTCTTCTTACAGCTGAATATTTTTCTTTTCTTTTTTTTTTTTTTTAAAGATTTTTATTTATTTATTCATCTATCCCGCCCCCCCCGCTGCTTGCGCTCACTGGGTCAGCCAACCACGCCGCGCGGGTGGGCCTGCCCTCACCAGGAGGCCCCGGGAACCGAACCCGGGGCCTCCCACATGGTAAACGGGAGCCCCACTGATTGAGCCACAGCTGCTTCCCTGAATAATTTTCCATCATGGGTATATACCACAATTTGTATATCCATTCATCAGTTGATGGACACCTGGGTTGTTTCCATCTTTTGGCAATTGTGAATAATGCCACTATGAACATTGGTGTGCAGATGTCTGTTTGTGAATCTGCCCTCAGATCTTCTGGGTATACATCTAGTAGTGGTATTGCCAGGTCACATGGGAGATTTATATCTAACTTTCTTAGGAACCACCAAACTTCCACAGCAACTATACCATTCTACATTCCCACCACCAGTGAATAAGCATTCCTATCTCTCCACATTTCTCCAACACTCGTAGTTTTCTATTTTGTTAATAGTGGCCATTCTAGTAGGTGTGAAATGATCTCGCTCATTGTAGCCTTGATTTGCATTTCTTTAATAGCCAGTGATGTTGAACATTTTTCCATGTGTTTTTTTTTTTTTTACCATTTGTAATTTTCTTAAAAAAAAAAAAAAAAGCCTATTCAGGTCTTTTGCCCATTTTTTAATTGGGTCATTTGACTTTTTATAGTTGAGTTGTAGGATCTCTTTATATATCATGGATCTTAGACCCTTGTCGGATGTATGATTTCCAAATATTTTCTCCCATTGAATAGGCTACCTTTTTACCTACTTCATAAAATCCTTTGAGGTGCACAAATGTTTAATTTTGAAGAGGTCCCATTTATCTATTTTTTTCTTTCGTTGCTTGTGCTTTGGATGTAAGGTTTAAGAGACTCCCATCTACCACAAGATCTTGAAGATGTTTCCCTATACTCTTTAGGAGTTTTATGGTCCTGGCTTTTATGTTTAGGTTTTTGATCCATTTTGAGTTTATTCTTGTATAGAGAGTGAGATAGGGATCCTCTTTCATTCTTTTGGTTATGGATATCCAGTACTCTCAGAACCATTTGTTGAAGAGACTGTTCTGTCCCAGAAAAGTAGACTTGGTAAGCTTATAAAAAATCAGTTGGGGGAAGTGGCTGTGGCTCAATTGGCTGGGCTCCCATTTACCACATGGGAGGCCCCAGGTTCAATTCCCCGGGCCTCCTGGTGAAGGCAAGCCAGCCCATGCAGTGCAGTGAGCTGATGGCCTGCGCAGCGCAGTGAGCTGACACAGCAAGATGACGCAACAAAGGGAGACAAACAGACACAGAAAAACGCACAGCAAATGGACACAGTGAGCACAAGCAGCAAGGGGGGCAGGGGATAAATAAATAAAAATAAATCTAAAAAAAAAAAATCAGTTGACCTAATAGAGGTGCAGGTCTCAGTTCAATTCCATTGATCAATGTTTCTATCTTTATGCTAATATCATGCTGTTTTGACCACTGTAGATTTATAATACACTGCAAGTTCAGGAAGCGTGAGTCCTCTGACTTCGCTTTTCTTTTTACAATGTTTTTGTCTATTCTGGTACCCTTTCCTTTTCAAATATATTTGGTAATTGACTTTTCTATTTCTGTAAAGTAGACTGTTGGAATGTTGATTAGGATTGTGTTGAGTCTATAAATCAGTTTGGGTAGAATTGACATCTTCATGACGTTTAGTCTTGCAATCCATGAATACAGAATGTTCTTCCATTTGTTTAGGTCGTCTTTGATTTATTTTAGCAGTGTTTTGTAGTATTCTGAATATAGATCCTTTACATTTCTGGTTAAATTAATTCCTAGATATTTGAGTCTTTTTGTTGCTATTGTAAATGGATTTATTTTCTTGGTTTCCTGCTCAGCTTACTCATATAGTAGTACCGTATATAAACAGCACTTATTTTTGTGTGTTGGTCTTTTATCCTGCCACTTTGCTGACCTCATTTATTAGCTCTAATAGCTTTGTCCTAGATATTTTGAAAATTTCTAAATATAGGATCATGTCATTTGCAAATAGAGTTTTACTTTCTCTTTTCTAATTTTGATGCCTTTTATTTCTTTTTGTTGCTTAATTGCTCTAGCTAGAACTTCTAGCACAATGTTGAATGACAGTGGTGACAGTGGACTACCTTGTCTTGTTTCTGATCTTAGAGGGAAAGCTTTCAACCTTTCCCCATTGAGTATGATGTTGACTGTGGGTTTTTCATATATGCCTTTTATCATGTTGAGGAACTTTCCTTCTATTCCTATCTTTTGAAGTGTTTTTATCAAGAAAGGATGCTGGGTTTTGTCGAACGCCTTTTCTGCATCAATTGAAATAATCATGTGGTTTTTTTCCTTCAATTTGTTAATGTGGTGTATTGATTGATTTTCTTATGTTGAACCAGACTTGCATACCAAGAATAAAACCCCCTTGATTGTGGTGTATAATTCTTTTTTTTTTTTTTTAAGGTACTGGGGCCAGGGATTGTTGAACCCAGGACCTCATATGTGGGAGCCACATCGGCTACCCTGAGTTGCTTTTTGTTTGTTTGTTTGTTTTTGTGTGTGTATGTATGTGTGTTTAGGAGGCACCTGGACCCGAACCCAGGACCTCCCACGTGGGAAACAGATGCTCAACCACTTGAGCCACATCTGCTCCTCTATAATTCTTCTTTCTTTATCTATTTACTTTCATCCATTTTTACGCCCCCCCCCCCCGTTTTTGCTGTTTTTGTGTCCATTCACTGGGAAATTCTCTTTGTCTGTTTCCTGCCCTCTCTTCTCATCCTTCTCCTCCTGTCTTCACCAGGACTCGAGCCTTGGAACCTCCAATGTGGGAGAGGGGCATCCTACCGCCTGCGCCACCTTAGTTCCTGGTTTGTCGGTGCATCTCGTCTTGGTTCTCCCTTGTGTCACTCTCCTGTTACATCATCATCTTGCTGCAGGGCTTGGTGGGGCCTGATGGCGCATCTGCCTACGGCGTACCTGCCTATGGCGACTGGAGGCCCGCGTACCTTCTATATTTTTCTTTTAATTTTCACCAGGAGGTCCGGGGGATTGAACCCAGGTCCCTCCATATGGGAGATGGATTCCCAACCATTTGAGCCACATCCGTCCCCCTGCTATATCTCTTAAGGTTGACCAAAAACACCTAGAGTTACACTCATTTCCCATACAGGATGGTCATATAATAAATCAGGCTTGGTTTATCATCAGCATTCTAAAAACCAAACCTAGGGAGAAAAACTAGGTCTGGAGACACATTCATGGTTTCTAATCTAGCAAATGTTTAGCCTACTCTGATTATCACAAAATCAGGACAGCGAGAATATTTGCATTAATTCTTTTAATATGCTGTTGGATTTGATTTGCAAGGATTTTGCTGAAAATTTTTGTGTCCATGTTCATTAGAGATATTGGTCTGTAATTTTCTTTTCTTGTAATATCTTTACCTGGCTATGGTAATAGGATGATGGTGGTTTCATAAAATGTGTTGGGTAACTTTTCCTCCTTTTAAATTTTTTGAAAACATTTAAACAGGACTGTTTTTTTTTTTTTTCTTTAGGTTTATTTATTTACTTTATTGATCCCCCACTTCCCCAGATGGTTCTCTTGTCTGTCTGCTTGTTGTTTGCTTGCCTTCTCTAGGAGGCACCGGAACTGAGTCCACGACCTCCCACATGAGAGGTGAGTGCCCAATGGCCTGAGCCACATTCTCTTTGCCATGGCTGCATCCCCCACTACGGACTGCAGCATCCCCTGGCTTGTGGCATCTGATCGTTGCTGCGTGTGCGGCGTCTAGCTCATTGTGGCAGGGCAGCATCTGCTAGTCTTTTAGGAGGCACTGGGATGGAACCCGGGGACTCCCGTATGGTAGGTAGGCACCCAACTGGTTGAGCCACATCCACTTTCTCAGGATTGGTATTAATTCTTTTTGAAATGCTTGGTACTTTAATTCTCTGACTGGCCGCCATCAGAGACTCTCTCCTGTATGTAAGTCCCAATAAAGCTCAGCTCTGACCAAAAATAAATGCTTGGTAGAATTCACCTGTGAAGCCATCTGGTCCTGGACTTTTCTTTGTTGGAAGATTTTTGATGACAGATTCAGTCATTCCGTCTCTTTACTTGTGATTGGTTTGGCGAGTTCCTATATTTCTTGTAGTCAGTGTAGGCTGTTTGTGCATTTCTAGGAATTTGTCCATATCATCTAGGTCATCTAGTTTGTTGCATACAGTTTCTCATAATACTATTTATTTCTGTGGGGTCAGTCATAATGTCCCCTCTTTCAGTTTTATTTTCATATCTCCCTTTTTTTCTTTGTTAGACAGGTAGGGTTTGTCAATTTTATTGATCTTCTCAAAGAACCAGCTTTCCATTTTGTTGATTTTCTCTATTTTTTTGTTGTTGTTGTTGTTCTTGATTCTATTTATTTATGCTCTGATCTTTGTTATTTCTTTTTTTTTTTTTTGACAGAATACCAAACTATATTTACTGTTTACAGTAGTAAAGGACAACAAATAATGTACCAATTGGTAAATAAACACAACAGAGCCAACAGACCGTCCCACCCTAGCCTTGTACAGCAAAATGCCAAGGAAATGAGGACATTCTCGCAAGATGTAAAGCAAGCAAAGGATGATCAGTCTCGGGCCAACCGTTCTGGTGACTATAAAAAAGGCAGAGAATGGCCATCAACCAGCAATGGATTCTGACTGAAGGACAGCAAGCAGAACTATGGAAAATTTTAATTGGCATAGATCCCAAGATATTTCACAGAACTGAAATCACTGTACTAGCGCATAAATTCAATACGTGTTTGGAAAGCAGCAGAGCAAAGGTCCATGAGATCCATGGGAGTAACACCAAGTCATCTTCCCACAGGGCTTGTTTTTAACCACATGACAACTTAACTGCAAATTCAGCAATACATAATCTTAACTTTTTTATATATAAACCATAATTACTCATCAGAAGCAAACACTAGAAGCAATCTGAAGCCACAATACTATTGTCAAATGAGAACTGTGGTCATTCTTTTCTTCCATATTAAAAAAAGGGAAAAGCCAATTTAGTCATGCCAGCTGTTGCCCGATGTACCCAGCACTGGTGGTGGGGATCCTGGGCCTCAAGGAGCAGGGCCATATTACTGAAGGACTCAGTTTTTTTCCTTCTTGTACCTTTTAAGAAGAAATCCAGAATTTTCCCTTCAACTTTACCATATTCTGACAAAACTTAAATTTTTGCAATATTTAGCATTTTAATAACAAATAATCAAATGCTGCCTTCCACCCTCATCATCCCTCTGAAACTCGTCAACAGGAGCACCCCACTGTGGTGAATGTGAGTTAGCCACATGATTAGGAAAGGCAGTGGAGGGGGTGGGGAGGAGAGGAGAGTACAGCACCTGGGAGTAAGACCCTCCACACACTAAAAGTGGGCATTCAGCTCACAAGTTCGAGGGGGAAATATTATAAAAGGAGAAAAAATAAAAACAAACCCCAAAAGCCTGGCAACTGATTTTACATGAGCAAAGATAACAATTCTTGTTGGCCCAATTTAAGTTGTAGATTAATCCCTGCAGATATAGTTTTGAGTTGCACTCACAGTACATCAGAGAGGAAAATAATTAAAAAAAAAATTTTTTTTAATCAAACAATATGTTACACAATATATTTGGTTCATAGTAATGCATTCATACAGTATTTGTCCTTTTGTGTCTGGCTTGCTTCACTCAACATAATGTCTTCCAGGTTCATCCATGTTGCCATATGCTTTATGACTTCATTTCTTCTTACGGCTGCATAATATTCCATCGTGTGAATAGACCACAGTTTATCCATTCATCTGTTGATGGACACCTGGGTTGTTTCCAACTTTTGGCAATGATGAATAATGTGGCTATGAACATCAGTGTGCAGATGTCTGTTCGTGTCACTGCTCTCAGTTCTTCTGGGTATATACCCAGTAGTGGTATTGCAGGGTCACATGGCAAGTCTATATTCAACTTCTTTAGGAACTGCCAAACAGTCGAGAGGAAAATAATTTTGCTGAGTGTCCTCGAATTTCTGCAGACTCCTTTGTGATTGGCATGTTCATGTGTTTACTATTTAAGAGCAGATGCAAGGACAGATGATATGCTGTGGAGATGGTGCTTCTAGATGCTGTGCTCCCAGGGGCTGACGGCCTCATGCATTGCGCCCGTCTGCTGCTGGAACCCGTCGATGGTGTCCTCATCCTCCATCTCCAGCTGTGCTGAGGTATCTGTTTAATTGATTGGTTGCCCATCAAACCTGAATCTAATCTGTCTCATTGACAAGCCCTGTCTCTCCAGTATGCCTTCATCAGCTTGCTCAGCAGAGTGTGCCTCTTGATTTTGAACTGGACGGCTGACCCATCCTGCCCAGCCACTTTCAGATTGATGTCGTGGTTCTCTGTCTTTACTCCCTCCTTGGGCTTCTCCTCGGACATGGCTGTCGGTGGAGGTGGTGAGAAAGCAGGGACAGCACGCAGCGGGCGAGTCACGCTCTCCGCCCCACCGCTCTCCCGCTGCCTGTTATTTCTTTCTGTTTCCTTGGGATTAGCTTGCTGTTCTTTTTCTAGTTCCTTTAAGTATTCAGTTAGGTCTTTGATTTTAGTTCCTTCTTCTTTTTTTATAATATAGGTATTTAGGGCTATAAATTTCCCTCTCAGCACTGCCTTCACTGTATCTCCATAGGTTTTTGTTTTTTTGTGTTTTTTTTTTTTGAAATTATTTTAATTTAGAAACAAGAAACATCTTGGAAGAAAAAAAAAATGAAACAAAAACACAAAACATATAGGCAAATTTTTACTCTGTGAACTTCTCAAATCCTCGCTTGTCTACCAATCCCCAAGATGAAAAACAGATTCTTCCTAAAAAGTGTTCAGCTACCAACAATGATGTTATTTATAGGGATATGGATTAGTTTCACAGAAAAGCCAGTGAATCCCATTATAGCAAATCCTATCGCTGTTGCCATGGCAATCTTCTGGAATTCTTTTCTGTCAGGTTTGGTGCACCTTTTTTTTTTTTTTTTTTTTTTTTTTTTAAGATTTTATTTGTTTATTCATTTATCCCCCCCTTGCTGCTTGTGCTTGCTGGGTCAGCTAACCACGCCGCGCGGGTGGGCTTGCCTTCACCAGGAGGCCCCGGGAACCGAACCCTGGGCCTCCCATATGGTAAACGGGAGCCCTACTGATTGAGCCACAGCCACTTCCTTTTTTTTTTTTTTTTTAAACCAGGAGTTCCTGGGGATCGAATTCAGGTCCCTCCATATGGGAGATGGACACCCAACCATTTGAGCCACATCCATCCCCTTGGTGCATCTTTTAACCAGCTGGACTGAGTCCTTCACAAACTGCCGACTTGGCTCAACAAACTGCATTACTTGACCCATGATTGCCTGCCCGTTGCCGGCCCAGACACCAGGGACACGTAGCACAGCAGTGGACGGACCGAGGCCCACTGGACAAAGGTTTTGGTAACTTATGTTCTTGTTTTCATTCATTTTGAGATATCTACTAATTTTTCTTGCAATTTCTTCTTTAACCTACTGATTGTTTAGGAGTATGTTGTTTTGCCCCCGTAAATTGGCAAAGTTTCCCTTTCCCACCTATTATTGATTTTTAGCTTCATGCCATTATGAACAGAGAAGGTGCTTTGTATAATTTCAGTCTTTTTATATTTATTGAGACCTGTTTTGTGACCCAATCTGTGGTCTAACTTGGAGAAATATCCATGAGCACTTGAGAAAAATGTATAATCTGCTGATTTGGGGTGCAATGTTTTGTATACATCTGTCAGGTCCAGCTTGTTTGTCATATTGTTCATGTTCGGTTTCCTTGTTGATATTCTGTCTAGTTGTTCTATCAGTTGATGTGAGTGGCATGTTGAAGTCCTCAACTATTATTGTAGAGATGTTCATTTCTCCTTTCAGTTTTGCCAGAGTTTGCTTCATGTATTTTGGGGCACTCTGGTTACATGCATAGATATTTATGACTTACATCTTCTGGCGAAATGTCCCTTTTATTAATATATGATGATCTTCTGCATCTCCTGTCACTTTTTTTGCTTTGTGTGTGTGTGTGTGTGTGATTTGGCCTCTAATGCCCATGCCTGTCCCTTAATTTTAGTATAATCTATTTTTTTTAGAATGTTTGTTTTTTTAAATCAATTTTATTTACACATATTAATAAAGCATACAATTCATCCAAAGTGTACAATCAATGGTATTTGGTATAATCACATACTTGTGTATTCATCACTTCAGTCATTAGAGCATTTTCATTATTTCAAGAATAATAATAACAAAAAACAGATAAACAAGAAAATTCTTCACCTCTCAATCTGTTTCCCCTGCTGTACATAGCTGCTATTTCTTGCTATTCTTGCACAAGTATTTATTTATTTATTAAGCCATTTTATTGAGATATATTCACATACCATACAATCTATCCAAAGTGTATAATCAGTGGCTTTTAGTATAATTACAATGTTGTGCATTCATCATCATAAAAAACTTTACTCCAAAAAGATAAACTCCATATCCCTTAGCATGCCTTCCCCAGCCCTACATAACCACTAATCTAATCTCATCTTTATAAATTGATTTACATTTACATTTTATATAAATGGAATCATAAGATATATTACACAATATATTTAGCTCATAGTAGCACAATCATACAGTATTTGTCCTTTTGTGTCTGGCTTACTTCACTCAACATAATGTCCTCCAGGTTCATCCACATTGTCATATGCTTTATGACTTTATTTCTTCTTACAGCTGCATAATATTCCATCGTGAGAATAGACCACAGTTTGTTTATCCATTCATCTGTTGATGGACACTGGGGTTGTTTCCAACTTTTGGCAATGGTGAATAATGTGGCTATGAACATCAGTGTGCAGATGTCTGTTCGTGTCACTGCTCTCAGTTCTTCTGGGTATATACCCAGTAATGGTATTGCAGGGTCACGTTGCAAATTTATATTCAACTTCTTTAGGAACTGCCAGACAGTCCTCCATGGTGGTTGTACCATTCTACATTCCCACCAACAGTGAATAAGTGTTCCTATCTCTCCACATCCTCTCCAACACTTGCAGTTCTCTGTCTTTTTAATAGTGGCCATTCTGATAGGTGTGAAATGGTATCTCATTGTAGTTTTGATTTGCATTTCCCTAATTGCTAGTGATGTTGAAAATTTTTTCATGCTTTTTTTTTTTTTTTGCCATTTCTATTTCTTCTTTGGACAAATGCTTATTCAAGTCTTTTTTTTTTTTAAGATTTATTTATTTACTTTCCATTTTAACCCCCCCTCCTTCCCCATTTGCTGTTTTGTGTCATTCGCTGGGCAATTCTCTGTGTCTGTTTCCTGCCATCTCTTCTCATCCTCCTCCTCCGGTCTTCACCAGGATTCGATCCTGGAGACCTCCGATATAGGAGAGATGTGTTCTGCTGCCTGCCCCACCTCAGTTCCTGGTTTCTGGAGCTTTTGGAGCATCTCGTCTTGTCTCTCTCCTCCATCTCTCTCCTGTTACATCATCATCTCACTGCATGGCTCCCAGGGCCTGGCGGCTCACCGGCACACAGAGCCTGGCAGCTCATGCGCCTTCTCTCTCTCTATATATATATTATTTTATTTTACCGGGAGGTCCCGGGGATCAAACCCAGGTCTCTCCATATGGCAGACGGACGCCCAACCATTTGAGCCACATCCGCCCCCTCAAGTCTTTTTTAATTGGGTCATTTGTCTTTTTATTGTTGAGTTGTAACATCTCTTTATATATCCTGGATATTTAACCCTTATCAGATATGTGATTTCCAAATATTTTTTTCCCATTGAGTTGGTTGCCTTTTCACTCTTTTGACAAAGTCCTGTGAGGTGCAAAAGCGTTTAATTTTGAGGAGGTCCCATTCATCTATTTTTTCTTTTGTTGCGTGTGCTTTGGGTGTAAGGTCCAAGAAACCACCACCTACCACAATGTCTTGAAGATGTTTCCCTACATTTCTTCTAGTAGCTTTATGGTCCTGGAATTATATTTACATCTTTGATCCATTTTGAGTTGATTCTTTTATAGGGAGTGAGAAAGGGATCCTCTTTCATTCTTTTGGTTATGGATATCCAGTTCTCCCAACACCATTTGTTGAAGAGACTGTTTGTCCTGTTAACATGGACTTGGTAGGTTTGTCAAAAACCAGTTGGTGATAAACAAGTTAGACCTAACAGAAATATACAGAACACTGCATCCAAACTCAGTGGGTTATACATTCTTCTCAAGTGCCCAAGGATCTTTCTCCAGGATAGACCACATGTTAGGTCACAATACAGCTTTCAATAAATATAAAAAGATTGAAATTATACAAAGCACCTTCTCAGATCATAATGGAATGAAACTAGAAATCAATAACAGACAGGAAAAAAGGAAATTTGCAAATGTGTGGAGACTGAACAACACACTACTAAATATTCGGTAGGTAAAAGAAGAAATTGCAAGTGAAATCAGTAAATATATTGAGACAAATGAAAATGAGAACACAACGTATCAAAACTTATGGGATACAGCAAAGGCAGTCTTGAGAGGGAAATTTATAGCCCTAAATGCCTATATTAAAAAACAAGAAAGAGCTAAACTCAAAGATTTAACTGAACAACTTGAGAAACTAGAAAAAGAACAGCAAACCAATCCCAAAGCAAAAGGAAGGAAAGAAAAAATAAAGATTAGAGCAGAAATAAATGAAAATGAGAACAGAAAAACAATAGAGAAAATTAACAAAACCAAAAGCTGGTTCTTTGAGAAGATCAATAAAATTGACAAACCCCTTGCTACACTAACAAAGAAAAAAAGAGAGAAGATGTAAATAAATACAATCAGAAATGAAAGGGGGGGGGAATTACAAATGACCTCATAGAAATAAAAAGAATCATAAGAGGTTATTATGAGAAACTATATGCCAACAAACTAGACAACCTGGATGAAATGGACAAATTTCTAGAAACTCATAACCAACCTACACGGACACAACAAGAAATACAAGAACTTAACAAACCAATCACAATTAAGGAGATTGAATCCATCATCAAAAATCTCCCAGCAAAGAAAAGTCCAGGACCAGATTGCTTCACAGGTGAATTCTACCAAGCATTTCTAAAAGAATTAACACCAATCCTGTTTAAACTCTTCCAAAAAATTGAAGAGGACGGAAAATTACCCAACACATTTTATGAAGCCAACATCACCCTAATACCAAAGCCAGATAAAGATTCCACAAGAAAAGAAAATTACAGACCAATCTCTCTCATGAACATAGATGCGAAAATTCTCAACAAAATACTTGTAAATCGAATCCAACGGCATATCAAAAGACTTATACATCATGACCAAGTGGGATTTATTCCTGGCATGCAAGGCTGGTTCAACATAAGAAAATCAATCAATGTAATACACCACATTAACAAATTGAAGGAAAAAAACCACACGATCATCTCAATAGATGCAGAAAAGACATTTGACAAAATCCAACATCCTTTTTTGATAAAAGTACTTCAAAAGATAGGAATAAAAGGAAAATTCCTCAATATGATAAAAGGCACATATGAAAACCTGACAGCCAACATCATACTCAATGGGGAAAGGTTGAAAGCTTTCCCCCTAAGATCAGGAACAAGGCAAGGATGCCCACTGTCACCATTGTTATTCAACATTGTACTAGAAGTTCTAGCTAGGGCAATTAGACAAGACAAAAAAATTAAAGTCATCCAAATAGGAAAAGAGGAAGTAAAACTCTCACTGTTTGCAGATGACATGATCCTGTATTTAGAAAATCCTGAAGTATCCACAACAAAGTTACTTGACTAATAAATGAGTTCAGCAAAGTGGCAGGATACAAGATCAACATGCAAAAATCAGTAATGTTTTTGTGCCCTAGTACTGAACAATCTGAGGAGGAAATCAGGAGGAAAATTCCATTTTCAATAGCAACAAAAAGACTCAAATACCTAGGAGTTAATTTAACCAAAGAGTACAGGACCTATATGCAGAAAACTACAAAACAATGCTAAAAGAAATTTAAAAAGACCTAAACAAATGGAAAGACATTCCGTGTTCATGGATTGGAAGAATAAATATCGTGAAGATGTCAATCTTGCCCCAACTGATTTATAGATTCAATGCAATACCAATCAAAATCCCAACAGCTTACTTTACAGAAATAGAGAAGGCAATTACCAAATTCATCTGTATCTGTTTTGTTTGTTTGTTTTTACCGGGAGGTCCCAGGGATCGAACCCAGGTCCTTCCGTATGGGAGACGAACACCCAACCATTTGAGCCACATCTGTCCCCCTCCCAAATTCATCTGGAAGGGTAAGTGCACCCGAATAGCCAAAAGTATTCTAAAAAAGAAGAGCAATGTGGGAGGAATTTCACTGCCTGACCTTGAAACATATTACAAAGCTACAGTGGTCAAAACAGCATGGTACTGGCATAAAGATAGACATATTGATCAGTGGAATAGAATTGAGAATCCAGAAGTATACCCTCACCTATACAGTCAACTGGTTTTTGACAAACCTACCAAGCCCACGCTAATGGGAAAAAACAGTCTCTTCAACAAATGGTGTTGAGAGAACTGGATATCTATAACCAAAAGAATGAAAGAGGACCCCTATCTCACCCCCTATACAATAATCAACTCAAAATGGATCAAAGATTTAAATATAAAAGCCAGGACCATAAAACTACTAGAAGAAAATGTAGGGAAACATCTTCAAGACCTTATAGTAGGTGGTGGTTTCTTGGACCTTACACCCAAAGCACGTGCAACAAAAGAAAAAGTAGATAAATGGGACCTCCTCAAAATTAAACACTTTTGCACCTCACAGGACTTTGTCAGAAGGGTGAAAAGGCAGCCAACTCAATGGGAAAAAATATTTGGAAATCACATATCTGATAAGGGTTTAATATCCAGTATATATAAAGAGATGTTACAACTCAACAATAAAAAGACAAATGACCCCATTAAAAAATGGGCCAAAGACTTGAATAGACATTTCTCTGAAGAAGAAATACAAATGGCAAAAAACACATGAAGAAATGCTCAACATCACTCATGATTAGGGAAATGCAAATCAAAACTACAATGAGAGGGGGTGGATGTGGCTCAAATTGTTGGGCCTCCGTCTCCCATATGGAGGGACCTGGGTTTGATCCCTGGGACTTCCTGGTAAAATAAATAAATAAATAAAAGAATATTGAAAAAAAAACACACAAAAACTACAATAAGATATCATTTCACACCATCAGAATGGCCACTATTAAAAAGACAGAGAACTACAAGTTTTGGAGAGGATGTGGAGAGATAGGAACACTTCTTCACTTTGGTGGGAATGCAGGATGGTACAACCACTATGGAGGACTGTTTGGCAGTTCCTAAAGAAGTTGAATATAGACTTGCCATGTGACCCTGCAATACCACTACTGGGTATATACCCAGAAGAACTGAGAGCAGTGACACGAACAGACATCTGCACACCGATGTTCATAGCCACATTATTCACCATTGCCAAAAGCTGGAAACAACCCAGGTGTCCATCAACAGATGAATGGATAAACAAACTGTGGTCTATTCTCACGATGGAATATTATGCAGCTGTAAGAAGAAATGAAGTCATAAAGCATATGGCAACATGGATGAACCTGGAAGACATTATGTTGAGTGAAGCCAGACAGACACAAAAGGACAAATACTGTATGAATGCATTACTATGAACCAAATATATTGTGTAATTTATTGTTTGATTTAAAAAAAAATTATATGTATCCATTACATTTAATTGAGAAATGTATATATTTATTCATCTGTGTTTACTTTTTAGTTTTTAATTGTTTATATTTTCAATTATTAAATGTACGAAATAAAGTTAAAAAAAAAACAAAAACAAAAAAAAACGGTTGGCCATAGAGGTGAGGGTTTTTTCTAGACTCTCAATTCTATTCCACTGATCAATGTGCCTGCCTTTTTTTTTTTTTTTCTTTTTTTAATATTTTATTTATTTATTCATTTATCCCCCCCTTGCTGCTTGTGCTCGCTGGGCCAGCCAACCACGCCGCGCGGGTGGACCCGCCCCCACCAGGAAGCCCCGGAAACCGAACCCGGGGCCCCCCATATGGCAAACGGGAGCCCCACTGATTGAGCCACAGCCGCTTCCCAATGTGCCTGCCTTTATGCCAGTACCATGCTGTTTTGGTCACTGTAGCTTTGTAACATGTTTCAAGGTCAGGCAGTGAAATTCCTGCCATGTTGCTCTTCTTTGTTAGAATGCTTTTGGCTGTGTGCTTTCCCCTTCCAAATGGATTTGGTAATTGCCTTTTCTATTTCTGTAAAGTAGGCTATTGGAATTTTGAGTGGGATTGTGTTGAAGTTATAAATCAGTTTGGTAGGATTGATGTCTTCACAATATTTATTTTTCTAATCCATGAACACAGAATGTCTTTCCATTTGTTTAGGTCTTCATTGATTTGTTTTAGCATTGTTTTGTAGTTTTTTGCATAAAAGGCCTGTACTTCTTTGGTTAAATTGATTCCTAGATATTTGAGTCTTTTTGTTGCTTTTGTAAATGGAATTTTCCCCCTGATTTCCTCCTCAGATTATTCAATACTAGTATACAGAAACATTACTGATTTTTGCGTGTTGATCTTGTATCCTGCCACTTTTGCTGAACTTATTTATTAGCCCAGGTAGCTTTGTCATAGACATTTCAGAATTTTCTAAATATAGGATCATGTCACCTGCAATTAATGAGAGTTTTACTTCCTCTTTTCCTATTTGGATGCCTTTAAATTTTTTTTTTTCTTGTCTAATTGCTCTAGCTAGAATTTATAGTACAATGTTGAATAACAGTGGTGACAGTGGGCATCCTTGTCTTGTTCCCAATATTAGAAGGGAAGCTTCCAACCTTTCCCCATTGAGTACGATGTTGGCAATGGGTTTTTCATATATGTCTTTATCATATTGAGGAATTTTTCTTCTATTCCTATCTTTCAAAATGTTTCTATCAAGAAAGTGTTCTGGATTTTGTTGAATGCCTTTTTTGCAACGATTGAGATGATCATGTGGGTTTTTTCCTTCAATTTGTTAATGTGATGTGTTACATTGATTGAGTTTCTTGTGTTAAACCATCCTTGCATAAATGGTTGAATAAATCCCACTTGGTCGTGATGTATAAGTCTTTTGATATGCTGTTGGATTCGCTTTGCAAGTATTTTGTTGAGAATTTTTCTATCTATGTTCATTAGAGAGATTGGTCTGTAATTTTCTTTTCTTGTATTGTCCTTATGTGGCTTTGGTATTAGGGTGATGTTGGCTTCATAAAATGTGTTAGGTAATTTTCCCTCCTCATCAGTTTTTTGGAAGAATTCACACAGGATTGGTGTTAAGTCTTTTCAAAATGCTTGGTAGAATTCACCTGTGTAGCCATCTGGTCCTGGATTTTTCTTTTTTGGGAGATTTTTGATGACAGATTTAATCTTTTTATATGTGACTGGTTTGTTAAGTTATTGTATTTCTTGTAGCGTCAGTGTAGGTTGTGTATTTCTAGGAATTTGTCCATTTCTTCCTGGTTGTCTAGTTTGTTGGCATATAGTTTCTCATAATATCTTCTTATGATCCTTTTTATTTCTGGGGGGTCCATCATAACTTCCCCCCTTTCATTTCTGATTTTATTTATTTGCATCTTCTCTCTCCTATTCTTTTTCAGTCTAGCTAGAGTTTTGTCAATTTTATTATCTTCTCAAAGGACCAGGTTTTGGTTGTGTTGTTTTCCATTTCATTTATTTCTGCTCTAAGCTTTATTATTTCTTTCCTTCTACTTTCTTTGGAATTGGTTTGCTGTTTTAAGGAGGCTCTGGTAACTGAACCTGGGACCTCCCATGTGGGAAGGCACGCAACTGCTTGAGCCACTTCTGCTCCCCATCTAGAAGATTTTTTAAAAAAGATTTTATTTATTTATTTATTTATTTCTCCCCACCCCCTTGTTGTTTGAACTTGCTGTGTCTGTTCATCTTCCTTGTTTATTTAGGAGGCACCAGGAGTTGAACCCAGGACCTTTGATGTGGGAGAGTGGTGCCTAACCGCTTGAGCCCCCTCTGCTCCCTGCTTTGTTGTTACTCTCATTATGTTTTTACTCCTTGTGTCTCTTGTTGTGTCATCTTGCTGTGTCAGCTTGCTGCGCCTGCCTGCCGCGTCAGCTCGCTGTCTTCTTTTGGAGGCAATGGGAACCTCTGTTCCCTGCTTTGCTGTGTCTTCCATTATGTTTTTCTCTTCTTGTGTCTCTTGTTGTGTCAGATTGCCATGCCTGCCCATCATGCCAGCTCACTGTCTTCTTTAGGAGGCACTGGGATCTGAACCAGCGACCTCCCATGTGGCAGGCAAGAGCCCAGTCGCCTGAGCCACATTTGCTTCCCTAGAAGATTTTTTTCCAGGCTGTTTCTGCCTGTCCTCTAGCTATAGTTTTCTGGGAGAGAAGAAAGGCCCATGTCTTTCTAGTCTACCAATCTTCCTGGAAGTCTCACTTCTTTGCATTTAAAGTCTGTTTTGCATGGCAACAGTATAGCTACCCTGCTCTCTTTTGGTTACTTCTTGTGTGAAATATCTTTTTCCAACCTTTCACTTTCAGCCTATTTGAATTCTTGGTTCTAAGTTGTGTCTCCTCCAGCCAGCATATGGATGGCTCATTAAAAAAAAAAAAAAACAACTCTTCTGTTAGTCTGTGTCTTTTGACTGGGAAATTTAATATAGTAACATTCAGTGTTATTACTGTAAAGGCATTACTTACTTCAACCATTTAATCTTTGGCTTTCCCATGTCACATCTTATTTTTGTCTGTCTTTTTCCCTTTTGGTTACCCTTTCTTTAAGTCTTGCCTTCTACACTCTCCTCCAAGCCTCTATCTCCTGTCTTTTATTTTCTGGCTGCAGTACTACCTTTAGTGTTTCCTGAAGAAACACTTGTTTACAAACTGACAGTTTCTGTTTATCTGTGATTATTTAAAATTCACTGTCATATTTGAAGGACAGTTTTTCCAGATAAAGAATTCATGGCTGACAGTTTTTCTCCTTCATTATCTTACTTACATCATATCACTGCCTTCTTCCCTCCATTTTTTCTGAAGAGAAATCCATACTAAGTCTTACGGGGCATCTGTATTAGTCAGGGTTCTCTAGGGAAACAGAATCAACAGGAGTTATCTATCAGTAATATGAGATTTTGTAAGAGTCTCACGTGACTGTGGGGATGCACAAGACCAGGTTCTGCAGGCAGGTTGCAAACCAGGGGCTCTGATAAAAGTCCAGTGAAGGTCCTTGATAAGTTTCCGGGAGATGTTGGCTGTCCAAAAGCGAGCTGGTAAATTCTATCCGAATGCTGAAATCACTTCCCCTTTTAAGGCATTCAACTGATTGGATAAAGCATTACTCATTGCTGATGGCAATCTCCCTGACTGATGTAGATATAATCAGTAAACTCACTACTGACTAGAGTCCATAAATGTCCTTGTATTACAGTTAGCCCAGTGCTTGCTTGAGCAAACAACTGGGCACAGTTACCTGGCCGAGTTGACACATTAGCCTAACCATCACAGCATCCCTTGTATGTGATGTGTTTTTTTTTTTTCATTTTAAAAACAATTTATTGAAGTATATCATTCATACATGAACATACATAACCTATAAGTGTTCAGTAAACATTGTGAACTTACAAAAAAAACATGCATAACATCATACAGGGCTCCCATATATCACCCCACCACAAATACTTTGTATTGTTGTGAAACATTTGTTAACAAATTATAAAAGAGCATTGTCAAAGTATTGTTACTAACTATAGTCCGTATCTTACTCCCCTATACTTTTTTAAAAAGATTTATTTACTTATTAATTTTATCCATTTTATTCCCCGCACCCTCCCTTTTTGCTGTTTTTGTGTCCATTCGCTGGGCAACTCTGTGTCCGTTTCTTGCCCCGTCTTCTCATCCTTCTCCTCCTGCTTCACTGGGATTCGAACCTCGAAACCTCCGATGTGGGAGAGAGGCATCCTACTGCCTGTGCCACCTTAGTTCCTGGTTTTTCGGCACGTCTCGTCTTGGCTCTCCCTTGTGTCACTCACCTGTTACGTCATCATCTTGCTGCATGGCTCAGCGGGGCCTGGTGGTGCACCTGCTCACAGGGCCTGACGGCGCACCCATGCACGGGGCCCGGGGGGCTTACCTGCTTGCAGGACCTGACGGCGCACCCACATACAGGGCCTGGAGGCCCGCACACTTTCATATTTTCCTTTTTTAAATTTTTATTGGGAGGTCCCGGGGATCGAACCCAGTTCCCTCCATATGGGAGACAGACACCCAACCATTTGAGCCACATCCGTCCCCCTGCTATATCTCTTAAGGTTGACCAAAGATACCTAGAGTTACACTCATTTCCCATACAGGATGGTCATATAATAAATCAGGCTTAGTTTATCACCAGCATTCCAAAAACCAGACCTAGGGAGAAAAACTAGGTCTGAGGACACATGCATAATTTGTAATATAGCAGATATTTAGCCTTCCCTGATGATCACAAAATCAGGACAGCGAGTATGTGATGTTTTGCTTCTCCCTTGCTGCTTTCAGAATTTTCCCTTTATCTTTGGCATTTGACATGCTGAATACTATGTGTCTTGGAATAGTTCTATTTGGATTTATTCTTATTCGAGGATGCTGTGCTTCTTGGACACGTATATTCATGTCTTCCGTGAGAGTTGGGAAATTTTCAGCTGTTATTTCCTCAAATACTCTTTCTGCCTCTTTTCCCTTCCCTTCTCCTTCTTGAACTCCCATGACATGTATATGGCTATGCTTCATGCTATTATTCAACTCCCTTTGCCCCTGCTCAACTTTTTCCATTCTTTTCTTCCTGTTTGTCTCTCTTTTCAGTTTCAGCTGTTCTGTCCTCTACAAAGCTGATTCTTTCTTCTGAATGATTTCAAATCTGCTGTTATATGCTTCTATTGTATTTTTTTATCTCACCTATTATCTTTCATTCCCATAAGCTCTGTTATTTTTCTATTCAAATTTTTATCCTTCTTTGTGCTCACCTGGTGTCTTCTTATTTATTTATTTATTTTTACTTTTTTTCCAGTGTCTTAATTAATTCTTTAGCCATGTTGTCCTTCAACTCTCTGATTTGATTTAGGAGATTTGTGTTAACATTATTGCTTTATTGTTTCAAGTCCTATTGTAGAGCTTTGATTTGTTCCTTTGCCTGAGCCATATCTTCCTTTTTCTTAGTATGGCTTGTAATTTTTTGCTGATGTCTAGGCATCTGATTATGAAAGTTAGTTTTCTCTGATGGTCAGTTTTCCTCTCTTGCCTAGGGATTTACTATTAAGTAGCTATGTACTACCACTGTTCTTTGATTATTTTTTTAAGATTTATTTTTTATTTATTTCTCTTCCCCCGCCTCGTTGTTTGTGCTTGCTGTCTGCTCTCTGTGTCCACTCATAGTGTGCTCGTCGTCGTCGTCTTCTTTTTTTTTTCAGGAGGCACCGGGAACCAAACCCGGGACCTTCCATGTGGGAGGGAAGCACCCAATGGCTTGAGCCACCTCCACTCCCTGTTCTTTGATTCTTGATCCAGCTTGTTCTAGATCCTTAGGATTGCCCATGTTTTACTGCTTAAACCAGGGCTGTGGACCTAGTAATGCAGTGCAGGCTAGTTTCCAAAGGCCTTGAAGAGGGGGGCAGTAAAGGCACCAGATTCCTCTTTAATTAATTAGTTAATTAATTCTTCCACTTCTTTGCATGAGCTTCTCTGGTCTGCCAGCAGATGGTGCTCTTTGCCAAACCTCTCAGCTCAGACCCCATATGCTAGGGGTGAATGCAGTCACTGGTGCAGAGACAATGTCCTTCAGGGTGGACTGTCCAGAGCCAAGCCTAGCAAATCAAACTTTCTCAGAAGCTGCTCTACTCCTTTGACCAGCCACACCCTCTCCCCTGCTATGTCCTCAGCAACCAGTCCAGGGAAGTAGGGAGGGTGTCTGAGACGGCAGGTTATCTTTAGCTCCCTGCCGACCCTCAGGGCAAACAATGTCACTGCGCCACCCAGCCTGGAAGTGTGTGAACCTTAGGATACAGCCACTAAGTATGCTGGCCAAAATCTAAATTTACTCTAGGCTATGTCCTTCCCTTTCCCCTTTCTTGGGGAAGAGGACCCCTGCAACCTCCTCAGTCTGTAGCCACTGGTCAGGGGCCAGAGGACCCACTGCTGTTTGTTCCAAGGGTGGGAGGATGGGTGCCAGCAACTGCTTCTGCAGCTTGCTCAAGGGATCTTTCCAGGCAGTTGGGACTCCTTTCTTTGCCCCTCTTTCCCCTGGTTTCCTAAGCCCTAGAACAGTTTTCCAGACAGTTT
Organism: Tolypeutes matacus; assembly: GCA_026826555.1. NCBI lineage: Eukaryota > Metazoa > Chordata > Mammalia > Cingulata > Chlamyphoridae > Tolypeutes > Tolypeutes matacus. Next base: position 2,382,786 of record JAKSZT010054557.1, read on the forward strand.
CTGCCTATCCTCTAGCTATTTTTCTGGGAGACAAGTGAGCCCTCTGCCTTGTTAATCCTCCATCTTCTCAGAAGTCTCATTGTAGTTTTAATTTGCATTTCTCTAATTGCTAATAAAGTTGGGCATCTTTTCGTATAATTACTGGCCATTTGAGGTAGGTGGGGGCTATGTACCCCAGAAAATATGTTCTTAAACTTAAACCATTACTGTGGTTGTGAACCTTTGTAAATAGGATTTTTGGATGAGGTTCCTTCAGTTAAGGTGGGGCCCAGCTGAATCAGGATGGTTATTAATCCTATTACTGAAGGCTTTATAGGGAAGGTCACAGCGAGAGAAAAAGACAGAGGGAGCAGCCAGAAGCTGAACATCAGTGGAACACAGAAGAGAAGATAAAAGCCAGGAGAGGCCACCATGTACATCACCACATGACAGAAATGCCATGGACTGAGGACCACTGGTAACCAACATCAGTCAGCCTCAGAACACACCTGTCTTCTGGGAGAAAGCACCACCTTGATGATGCCTTATTTTGGACTTCTCCTAGACTCAAAACTGTTAGCCAATACATTCCTATAGTTTAAGCAAACCCATTGTGAGGTATTTGCTTTAGCAACGAGGGAGCTTAAACACCATTTAAATATCTTCTTTGGAGAAATGTCTATTCAAATCCTTGGTCCATTTTTAAATTGGGTTGTTTGTCTTTTTCTTGTTGGGTTGTAGGAGTTCTTTATGTATTCTGGATATTAAACCCTTATCAGATACATAGCTGCCAAATATTTTCTCCCATTCTGTAAGTTTTCATTTTACTTTCTTGGTAATAATATGTGCTTCAATGCAGAAGAGATTTTAATTTTGATGAAGCCCATTTTATCTATTTTTTCTTTTGTTGCTTGTGATTTGGGTGTAAATCTAAAACTCCAGTGCCTATTTCCAGGCCATGAAGATATTTCCCTATGTTTTCTTGTAAGAGTTTATAATATTTGCTTTCAAATTTAGGTCATTGATCCATTTTGAATTAATTTTTGTATATAGTGAGAAGTAGGGGTACACATTCATTCTTTTTTTTTTTTTCAAAGTCTTGAGAATGATTGAAAGTTTTTTCTTCTTTGAGTTCTTTCTTTTTTTAAAATTTATTTTTATTTATTTATCCCCCCTCCCCCCTTGCTGCTTGTCCTTGCTGTGTCCATTTGTTATGCATTTTTCTGTGTCTGCTTGTCTCCCTTTGTTGCATCATCTTGCTGCGTCAGCTCGCCGCGCCGTGCAGGCTGGCTTGCCTTCACCAGAAGGCCCCAGGAATTGAACCTGGGACCTCCCATGTGGTAAACGGGAGCCCAACCACTTGAGCCACATCTGCTTCCCCACATTCATTCTTTTGCATGTGGATTTCCAGTTGTCCCAGTATCATTTGTTGAAGAAACTATTCTTTCTCAGTTGAATGGACTTGGCATCATTGTTAAAAATCAGCTCGCTGTAGAATGTGTGGATTTATGTCTGGACTCACAATTCTATTCCATTGGTCTGTATGTCTATATGGCAGCACCACATAATTACTCTAGGTCTGTAGTAAGTTTTGTGTGATGTTTGAGTTTTCCAACTTTGTTCTTCTTATTTGAGATTGATTTGGCTAGTTGGGGTTCCTTGCAATTCCATATAAATTTGAGTATCGACTTTTCCATTTCTGCAGAAATGGATGTTGGAATTTTGATAGGGAGTGCATTGAATTTGTAAATTGTTTTAGGCAGTATTGACATCTTAACAATATTAAGTCTCCAATCCACGAACATGGGATGTCTTTCCATTTACTTAGGTCTTCTTTAATTTCTTTGAGCAATGTTTTTTTCATTTTCAGTGTATAAATCTTTCACCTTCTTGTTTAAATTTATTCCTGGTGTTTTAGTTTTCTAAAGGCTGCTGGGAGCAAAATATCAGAAATAGGTTGGCTTTTATAATGGGAATTTATTAGGTTAAGAGCATACAGTTCTGAGGTTATGAAAATGTCCAAATCAAGGCATCATCAGAGATGCTGTCTCATTGAGTTGGCTACTGGTGATCTTGGACTTCTTCCACATAGGAAGACACATGGAGGCATCTGCTTGTCTGGGTCTCTGCCTTCTCCTCCAGGCTTAGTTTCTCCCTGACTTCATCTGAGGACGATCAGGCATATGGCTTGTCTCTTCCCTCTTCTCCAGGCCTCTTCTCTTTGAGCCTCTCCTGGGCCTCTTTCTGAGACTCTATGCTCCACTGATTCCAGCCTCTGGTCTCTGGGACCTCTCTCTCAGCCTTGCAGGGTTTTTCTGTCTCTGCTACCTTTTTCCGTGTGTCTGCTGCTTTCAGTCCTCCAGTTATAAAGGACTCCATCAAGAGGATCAAGATCCACTGTGGGTCACACCTCACTGAAGTAATCCAGTCAAAGGCCCCCCAACTGAATCCAATCCAATCCAATCCAATTCAATCCAATCCAATCCAATCCAATCCAGAGTCTCACATCCACAGAGAGGGATTAGCCCTAAGGATATGATTTTCTGGGATCCACCCAGTTTCAAACTGTCATACCTCGTTTGTGTGTGTGCGTGTGTGTTTTGTTTGTTTGTTTGTTTTTAGTTGCTGTTGTAAATGGAGTTGTTTTAGTGATTTCCTTAACAGATTGTCCACTACTGGTGTTTAAAAACGCCCTGGCTTTTGTGTGTTTATCTTGTATCCTTCAACTTTGCTGATTTTGTCTATTAGTTCTAGCAGCTTTCTTGCGGATTCTTTCGCATTTCCTATATATAAGATCACATCATCTGTGATTAGGGATAATTTGATTTCTTCCTTTCTAATTTGCCTGATTACTCTGGTTAGAATTTCCAGTAGAATGCTGAATAACAGTGATGACAGTGAGCATACTTGTCTTATTTCTGATCTTAGGGGGAAAGCTTTCAGCCTTTCATCATTGAGTATGATATTTACTATAGGTTTTTCATAAATGCTCTTTATCATGTTGAGAGAGGTCCCTTCTATTCCTAGTTTTCTGAGTGCTTTTATCATGAAAGGATGTTGAATGTTGCCAAATGCCATTTCTGTATAAATTGAGATGATTGTGCTATTTTTTTTTCTCATTCTATTAGTGTGGTATTACCTTGATTCATTTTCTTATGTTGAACCAATAAATTCTACTTGGTCACAGTGTGTAATCCTTTTAATATACTGTTGTATTCAGTTTGTTTTATTGAGGATTTTTGCATCTGTATTCATAAGGATATTGGTCTGTAATTTTCTTTTTCTGTCTTGTTTTATCTTGCTTTGGTATCAGACTAACGCTAGACTCATAGAATGAGCTAGGAAGTAACCGCTCCTCTTTTATTTTTTGGAAGAGCTGGAGAAAGATTGGTATTAAATCTTTTTTAAATGCTTGGTAGAATTCGGCAGTGAAACCATTGGTAATTGTCTTCTTTTTTGGGAAATTTTTTAAAAATTACTGATTCAATCTCTTTACTTGTTAGAGGTCTGTTGAGATTTTTCTTTTTGATTATACTGTTTTAAGTTTTTCTTTCATTTATCTCCACTCTACTCTTTTTTTTTCCCCCACTCTACTCTTTACTATGTCCTTCCTTCTACTAACTTTGGGTTTAGTTAGCTCTTCTTTTTCTAGTTTCTTTAGGTGTGAAGTTAGTTAGTTTATTTATTTATTTATCCCCCCCGCTCATTCTTTGCACTTGCTGTCTGCTTTTTGTGTCTGTTTGTTGTATGCTTTCTATGTCTGCTTGTCTTCTTTTTAGGAGGCACTGGGAACCAAACCTGGCACCTCCCATGTGGAAGGGAGGCACCCAATTACTTGAGCCACCCCTGCTCTCTGCTTGTTGTGTCTCTCATTGTGTCTCCTCGTTGTGTCACCTTGTTGCATCAGCTCGCCACACCTGCTCTTCGTGCCAGATTGCTGTCTTGCTTGTCTTCTTTAGGAGGCACTGGGAACCGAACATGGGACCTCTCATGTGGTAGGTGGGTGCCCAACTACTCGAGCCACATCCCCCTTCCCGAAGTTAGATTATTGATTTGTTACCTTTCTTTTTCAATGTAGACATTTAGAACTATAAATTTGCCTCTGAATACTGCCTTCCCTGCATCCTATATGTTTTGGTATATAATGTTTTCATTTTCATTCATCTTAAGATATTTTCTAATTTCCCTTGTGACTTATTCTTTGATCCATTGATTGGTTAATAGTGTGACATTTAATTTTCCACATATTTGTAAATTTTCTAGTTTTCCATCTGTTATTGATTTCTAGCTTTATTCCTTTGTGGTCTGAGAAAGATACTTTGTACGATTTCAATATTTTGAAATTTATAAAGATTTTATTTGTGGCCCAACATGTGGTCTATCCTGGAAATGTCCTAGGATGTGCATTTGAAAAGAATGTGTATTCTGCTCTTGTTGGGTGGAGTGTTCTAAATATGTCCATTATGTCTAACTGGTTAATAGTGTTGATCAAGTCCTTTATTTCTTTACTGGTTTTCTGTTTAGATGTTCTATTAATTATTGAAAGTGGTGTGTTGAAGTTTCCAACTTTTATTGTAGCACTATCTATTTCTCCTTTCAATTCTTTCCATTTTAGCATCATATTTTTGAGATTCTGTTGTGAGGTGCATATATGTTTATAATTGTTGTATCTTCTTGTTGGATTGAATCTTTTTATCAATATATAATATGCTTCTTTGTCTCTTGTAATTTTTTTTTGAGGTACTGGGGGCCAGGGATTGAGCCTGGGATCTCTTATGTGGGAAGCCAGTGCTTAGCCACTGAGCCACATCAGCTTCCCTGAGTTGGTTTTTCTGTTTTTTTGTGTGTGTTTTTTTTTTTTTTTGCTTGTTGTTTGTTTTTGTTTTTTTTCACTAGGCACCAGGAACCAAACCCAGGACCTCCCATATAGAAGACAGGAGCTCAGCCACTTGAGTCACATCTGCTCCCTGATAGTTTTTTTTTTCCCCCTAATTGTTTTATTTAAAGTGTATTTTGTCTGAGAATAATATAGTGACTCCAGTTTCTTTCAATTAGTCTTTTCATGGAGTATCTTTTTTCACCCTTTACTGACAGTCTCTTTGTTTTTTGTATCTAAAGTGAGTCTCTTGTAGACAACATATAGATGGATCACGCTCTTTCACCCAATCTACCAATGTCTGCCTTTTAATAGGGGAGTTTAATCCATGGACATTTAAGGTAATAACTGAGAAGGAAGGTTTTACTTCTGCCATTTGTTTTCTGTATGTCTTGTATGTTTTGTTCCACAATTATTCCATTACTATCTTCTTTGTATTTTTTCCCCCTGAGATGGCTCCCTCTTCTGTTTGCTCATTCTTGTTTTTTTTTTCTCATTGTCTGTTTGTTTTTTCTTTAGGAGGCACCAGGAACTGAACCTAGGATCTCCCATGTGGGAGGTGGGCACTCAACTGCTTGAGCCACATTCACTTCCCTTTTTTGTATTTAATTGCCTTATTGATCTACTTCTTTTTTCCTTTTCTTTATATTTTTAGTTATTTTATTAGTGGCTATCTTTCTATTTACAATGAACATCTTAAACTAATAACAACCTAGTTTTACTAGTACCAACCTAGTTTCAGTAGTATACAAACTCTCTACTCCTATATATCTCCATCCCTCCTCCTTTATATTGTTATGGTCTCAGATCACATCTTTATATGTTGTATTCTTAGCATAGATTTAAAATGTTTTTTTATACATTTGCCTCTTAAGTCATATGAGGGGGAGGGGAAACATAGAAAACCAAAAGCACAATAGTACAGGATTTTATGTTTACCTGTGTAGTTACATTTAGTGATGTTTTTACTTCTTTGTATGGATCTGAGTTACTGTTTAGTATCTTTTTATTTCAGCTTCAAGGACTCCCTTTAGCATTTATTGTAAGGCTGGTCTTCTGGTAATGAACTCTTTCAGCTTTTATATGTAAATGTCTTAATTTCTCCATTTTTTTTTAGGAGGTACTGGGTTTGAACCCAGAACCCTGTACATGGGAAGCAGGCACTCAACCAATGAGCTACATCTGCTCCCCAATGAGAGTTGATTTTATCATTTGTTTGTTTTTAGGAGGTACCAGGGATCAAACCTAGGACCTCATACATGGGAAGCAGGCATTCAACCACTTGAGGTACATCTGCTCCCCTACATCATTTTTGAAGGATAATTTTGCCAGCTAGGAATTCTTGGTTGATAATTTTTTTTCCTTTAAGGATTTAAATATGCTGTCCCACTGTCTTCTGGCCTCCATGATTTCTGATGAGAAATCTGCTGTTCATTTTATTGGGGATCCTTTGAATATGACAAGTTACTTGTCTCTTGCTGTTTTCAAAATCCTATCTTTATCTCTGGAGTTTGACAACTTCACTAAAATGAGTTTTAGTATAGATCTCTTAGAATCTATCCTGCTTGGAGTTCCTTGAGAATCCTGCATGTCTTTCATTAGATTTCATATCTTTCATTATTCATCATTTTATTTCTTTCATCAGGTTTGGGAAGTTTTCAGCCATTATTTCTTCATATACTTTTTCTCTCACTGCGATGGTTAGCTTCATGTGTCAACTTGGTCAGGTAATGGTGCCCAGTTGTTTGGTCAAGCAAGCATTGGCCTAATTGTTATTTTGAAGACATTTTTTGGACTTAAATCATCAGTAAGTTGATTGTATCTATGGTTGATTATATCTACAATCAGTGAAGAGACTGCCTTCAGTAATGAGAGATGTTTCATTCAATCACTTGAAGGCCTTAAAAGAAGTGATGATTTCAGCAGTCAGAAGAGAGGATTTCCATCTCTACTTCAGCCACCCAGATTCACTTGGGGAATTCATTAAAAACTTTCATTGGAGTTACTAGCTTGCAGCCTGCTCTACAGAATTTGGACTTGTGCATCCCCACAGTCAGATGAGGTAATTTTATAAAATCTCACAATATTTACAGATATCTCCTGTTGGTTCTGTTTCCCTAGAGAACCCTGACTAATACAGCTTTGGTACTGGGAGTGGTTCTTGAAAAACAGAATCTTAAAAAATGGATTTCTGAATTGGTTCTATTTTTTTTAATAGTTTTTTTTTTTAATTTTATTTATATATCTGTTACTCATTTATCACAAGATAATAACTACAATAATAATAAATCTGTTTTAGTAAGCAGTTAAACTCTCCCCATATTTTTGTTCATTTCTCAGTCTTGTGGGATTTGGGATGATGTCCACTCTATTTCAGCTGAGAAGGGACAGATATTACAGGGCAGAGGAATGGAATTGTTTTACTTGCAGTTTAAGATACTCCTTTCTTTTTGGCTGGGCCCATCATCATCATCATTTTGTTCATTTTCCAGGGCATGCCTGAAGAACTGGAGAGTAGGAGTTGGCTGCATATCTGCTGGGTTTCAGGGCTCCACCAGCATAGGAATAATCTGAAGGCTTTAAGTCTCTGAAAAATATACTTAACAAGTAAATTTAAAATGATAGCTTCAAATAAAAGAAGTAGAAGGATCCTGATTAGGGGATTTATAAATGAGTATGACTATGTTATATTGGGGAAATGGCTTTTCATATATTTCCGGAAAGAGCCCGCCAAGGGGGTGTTGATTTCATGTGACCATGTGGCCCTAGGGCCCTCAGGAGCACTTTTGTTTGTGGCTTTGTTTTCTGTGGCATTTTGTGGAGACTGGATGAGACCTGCATAAGCATAACCTCGAGAATGACCTCCCAACTTACTTTGAAATCTCTTAGCCATAAAAACTCTATTTTATTTAATACTTCCACCTTTTGATCAAGGTCTTTCTTCAAATTCAAAGCTGATTAGTGCTTCATAATAATCCCTCAGTGCCAGGGAGGCTCATTCCTGGGGGTCATGTCCCACATGGGGGAAAGATAGTGAGTTTATTTGCAGTGTTTGGCTTAGAGAGAAGCCACATCTTGAGTAATAGGGAGGTTTTCAGGAGGCAACTCTTAGGCATTAATTATAATTAGGTTTAGTTTCATTATTACATGTATAGGGTTCTTAAGTGCAATCATTAAGATCAAGGTCTTGGCTTATTCACCTATTTTCCTTTATTAGGCAAAGCTTATATATTCCAGAGCTTCTGGCCATCTTATTTGAGAAGGTAGCAGGACTTCCCCAGGAGAAAAGTTTAATATTTTGTTAACCATAGTGTAGGCCTTTATCCAGAAACATACTGTCAACCAAAGGGGTGCTGATGCAAAATACCAGCAATTGGTTGGTTTTTATAAAGGGTATTTATTTGGGGTAGAAGCTTACAGTTACAAGGCCATAAAGCATAAGTTACTTCCTTCACCAAAGCCTATGGCCACATTTTGGAGCAAGATGGCTGCCAACATCTGTGAGGGTTCAGGCTTCCTGGGCTCCTCTCTTCCTGGGGCTTGCTTGTCTCTGGGCTCAGTTCCTCTGCTCTCTCCACAAGACCAGCTGTAGACTATGAGGCTCTCTAGGCTTTGTCTCTCTATACAAGGCCAGCTATAGACTATCAGGTGAATGGCTCGTCTCTTTTCCTGGGGCCTTCTTTCTTTCCTCATGACCAAGCTCTTCTGTATGCTTACTTCCCAGGGCTCCAGCTCAAGATTCCAACATCAGAACTCCAACTCAAAACTCCAACTAACTCCTCTGCTCTGCCATGTAGTGGGATTCAACATCCTACTGATATGGCCCAATCAAAGCCCTAATCATACTTAATCATGTCCAGAGGAACAGACCAGTTTACAAGCATAATCCAATATCTATTTTTGGAATTCATAACTATATCAAACTGCTGCACATACCTATGGCAACATGGATTCATTTATATCACATAGAAGTATATAGCTTTATAATGCTCAAGATGTTTAAAAGTCCTTGTCTGTCTAGACACCTGTGTAAAACAGTATAATTTATAGGGAAATTTGGTTGTTTCTGTGACATATAACTTTTTTCTAATAATAAAATATGCAACATTCCAAAACCCTACCTATTGTTGACACTTAACATTGGTTTGGTACCTTTGTTACGTTTGATTCAAAATGTTAAAATGTTACTGATAACTTATGTCCATATTTTGCTTTAGGTGAATTTCCCTCCAAATACTTATTACTTTTTTAAGGTTTATTTTTATTTATTTATTTATTCATTCCCCCCACCCTCGTTGTTTTGTGTTCGCTGTCTGCTTGTCTTCATTTTTTTAGGAGGCACCGGGAACTGAACCTGGGACCTTCCATGTACGAAGGAGGCGCCTAATCACTTGAGCCGCCTCCACTCCCTTCTTGTTGTGGCTCTCATTGTGTTTCCTTGTTGCATTGTCATCTTGTTGCATTGTCATCTTGTTGCCTCATGAACTTGTTGCATCAGCTTGCCACGCCAGCCCCTTGTGTCAGCTTGCTGTCTTGCTCATCTTCTTTAGGTGTCCCCAGTAACCAAACATGGGACCTCCCATGTGGTAGGCGGGCACCCAAGGGATTGAGCCACATCCACTTCCCCCCCATATGCTTATTAACACCCTGTACTAGTAATGTACTTTTGTTGTAGATCCTGAAAGAACATTCTATATTTATAGTAACACCAATCTCTACCCCGAGATGATCAGCCTGTTACCTTAATCCTATTACTAGAGTCCTTTTTAAGTGGAATGAACTTCGGATAGACATAGAAAGCCATGGGAAGTAAGAAGCTGAAATTCAGTGGAACCCAGAAGATAAATGAGAGGCCAGGAGAGGCCACCATGAACAATACCATGTGACAGAGGAGCCAGGACCAAGGATTGCCAGCAGTCAACCCCAGAATGCCAGTCTTAGAAAGACAGCATTGCCTTGATGATGCCTTGATTTGAACTTTATCCTGGCCTCAAAACCATGAGCCATTAAATTCCCATTGTTTAAGCCACCTGTTTGCCTAGGAAACTACAATGTTGTTGAGAACTGGAACCATCAATCTGTGACTTTCCCAAATTAATTTTACTCCACAATGGGAAATGGAAAGAGAAAAGCAGGGAAAAAAAAGGTACTACCTGTTTAAGACCTCTCTGCTGCTTTTGCATGAGGTGGGGTGGTTGGAATGATGGCTGCCCTCACAGCCAGCCCCCCAGTGTTCTGATGTAGCTGATCAAAAGCAGCGATCAGTGCCTGCTCTTCCCTGGAGCTGCACAATGTTCCAGTAGACGCCAGAGTTTCCAAAATAATTGATTCAGACAATTCCTACCAGTTCAGTAGTTGTTTTGGTGAAGATCTGATTCTTGGAGCTTCCTACTCCACCATTGGTGGCCATCTTTGCCATGTGGCAGGACACTAGCATCAACAGTAGCTGACTTTGGTGAGAAAGTATCTCTGATGGTGCCTTTTTTGGGGGGGGGAGGGGGGTATGGTCTTTATTGAGCTTATCCACCAGAGTGGAAATAATGTCTTTACAAAACCAAATGTTTGTTACTATAACTTCTGCATCACAATTAAAATCCAAACCGTTTTTTTAAAAGCAGTCAACTCAATCAAAACCCTCTACTTCAGAATCAATAAATAGCATCTTTGAAGCCACAATAACACTTGAATATGGTTAAGACTCAAATGCATAAATTTGGTTGGCTGTAAAGTTAATTTAACTTCCAACTTGCTCAAACAGAATTACAAAAAGACAAAATTGTGTTTTTCACAGGCATATAGTCCAGTGGAATCACCAACACTGGACAGTTGTTAGAGTAGAGTCTTGAGATAATAAGGAATCCAGGCATCCATTAGACAGCCTTCTGTTGTCCTTTCTACCACCAGCAGCAATTGTAGCCTTGATCATAGAGTCCAATTCTTGCTATTCAACAAATAGCAAGTTGCAAGTGACGAGGGGTAATATGCTTTACCTTTAAACCTTTTGATGCATTTCCTGCCAGTTCAAGTACCTCTGCAGTGAGATACTCTGGGATTACTGCATTGTACACAGCAGCAGTCACGCCCACATGCCCATGGCTGGTCGTCCTAGATTTTAGATGTCAGTGGATACGGCCCACTGGGAACTGCAAGCTGGCTCTCTGCGAGTGGGAAACTGCCTTTGTATTGGCCTTTCTGGAGTCTTTCCCAGCCTTACCGCCAGCCATTTCAAATTCTGCTGAAGTTCAGAGAAGCAAGGCAGAGAAAGGGCTAGTCAAACACCTAGTGAGATCCCACCGCCTACTCCTTCATTGCACTGCGATTCAAACTGTCTGATGGTGCCTAGATTTGGACATTTCATGGTCTTGGAACTTGTATTAGCCCAAGGGGGTGCTGATGCAAAGTACCAGAAGTCTGTTGGCTTTTCTAAAGGGTTGGGGTAGAAGCTTACAGTCACAAGGCCATAAAATGGTAAGTTACTTTCCTCACCAAAGTGTGTTGCCATGTATTGGAGCAAGATGGCTGCTGGTCTCTGCAGGGGTTCAGCCTTCCTCTTCCTCCTAAAGCTCCATGGTCCCAGTTTCTTCCAATCTCAGCTGTAGACTAGCATAAGACTTGTCTTTCTCCCTGGGGCTCATTTCCTTCTGGACTTTCCCAGCTGTTCAGGGCTCTGGTCTCTTCAACTGCAAGTTATCAGACTCTCTCCCTGGGCTCCAGCGTCCAAAACTCAAACTCTCTCCTCTGCCATGTAGTTTTCTCTGTGAGTCCCCATCCACCAACAATGTCCTATTGACTGTCCTAATCAAAGCCTTGATCATGATTTAATCAAGTAAAAGTGAAACCTCTGAATCTAATACAATCTAATATGCCCAGAAGAACAGACCAGTTTACAAACGTAATCCAATATCTATTTTTGGAATTCATAAACAATATCAAACTGCCACAGAACTGTAAGCTTTTATCCTAAATAAAATGCCCATTTCTGGTACTTTTTATTGGCAGCCTTTGTCAAACTATGACACCCCCTAAACGTCAGGAGAACTTTCCCAATACTGGCCCCTTCAACATTCTCTGCCTCTGGTCAAAGTACACCTCCCTAACCTAGGTGCCAGAGGTTAGGGAGCCTTCTTTATCTATCCTCCCCTCCAATCCTCTTAGTCTTGCTGACTGGGACCCAGATTTCCCCATGTCCTGCAGCCTCCAGGAGTCCCTATTTCTGTTAGTATCCAAATGAAATTGCTCACATCATCTCACGGATGGGTGGGGATGGAGGTGATGAAAGGAAGCTGACATTTCTCCCAAGTCAGTCCTCATTACCATCAGTTTCTCCACTTTTGCCAGTTTCCTACAGCTTGATCTTGTCCATGTTCGACACCCCCCGGCCCCAGCTCAAAGTCCACTAGTGAAAGCTGACCAGCACATTGCCCATATTGCCTCTCCAAACTTACCCTAATACCCCTCCCCATGAACTGGCTTCCCAGTGCTTTCTTCTTTCAGTCCTCCAGGCCTACCAATGGCAGCTAGGTTTATCTGTTACCAGGTGTCTAGCCCATATTCCAGTTCGTATCAGTCCCAGGCTCCCTTCACTCCCTAAGTCCGGCCTCCTAGGAAGGAACCCCACATCCACCTGTTTCCCAAACACCTCTTCCTGGGAGCCCCAGCTAGCTGTTTGACCCTTCTGCCTCCCAGACCATGCTCCGCAATCTGCCAGAACAAGGAATGAGCACTTAACTGAAGAATTTGAACCACTGGAGGCTGGGAGTGTTCAAACCCAGACACTTTGCAACTGCCACTGTGAAACCCATGCCTTGAACGACCTAGCAGTGGTAGGAAAGAGTAAGAAATCTGTATTTTGTCTCCTCCTCCTTTTTTTTTTAATATATATTTTTTATATTTTTTAAAGATACTTAGATTACACAAATGTTACACAAAAAAATAGGAATTCCTATATGCCCTGCTCCCCACACCTCCTACACCATCCCACACATAAGCTTTTTTTAAAAAATAAACAATTTATTCAAGTATATCATTCATACATGAACATACATAAACTATAAGTGTTCAGTAAACATTGTGAACTTACAAAACAAATATGCATAACATCATACAGGGCTCCCACACATCACCACCCCCCCAAACACCCTGCACTGTTGTGAAACATTTGTTAACAAATCATGAAAGAGCATCGTCAAAGTATTACTACTAACTATAGTCCATATCTTCCTCCCTTATACATTTTTTTTTTTTTTTTTTTTTACCAGGAGGTTCCGGGGATCGAACCCGGGTCCCTCCATATGGGAGATGGATGCCCAACCATTTGAGCCACATCCGTCCCCCCCTATACATTTTTTAAGGATTTATTTATTTATTTACTTTTATCCATTTTTAACCCCCCGCCCCTCCCTTTTTGCTGTTTCTGTGTCCATTCACTGGGCAACTCTCTGTGTCCATTTCCTGCCCTCTCTTCTCATTCCTCTCCTCCTGTCTTTACTGGGATTCGATCCTCGGAATCTCCGATATGGGAGAGAGGCATCCTACTGCCTGTGCCACCTCAGCTCCTGGTTCTTTGGTGTGTCTCTTCTTGGCTCTCCCTTGTGTCACTCTCCTATTATGTCATCATCTTGCTGCGCGGCTTGCAGGGCCTGGTGGCGCATCCGCGCATGGGGCCTGGTGGCCCACGTGCCTTCTATATTTTTCTTTTTTTTTATTTTCGCCAGGAAGTCCCTGGGATCCAACCCAAGTCCCTCCATATGGGAGATGGACACCCAACCACCCAAGCCACATCTGTCCCCCTGCTATATCTCTTAAGGTTGACCAAAGATACCCAAAGTTAGTCTTTTCCATATAGGATGGTCATATAATAAGTCAGGCTTAGTTTATCACCAGCATTCTAAAAACCAGACCTAGGGAGAAAAACTAGGTCTGGGAACACATGCTTGGTTTCTAATATAGCAAATGTTTAGCCTACCCTGATTATCACAAAATCAGGTCAGCGAGAACATTTGCACCTCCTTTTTCTTCTTCTTCATTTATTTTAGTTTTTTTAAATTTCCTTTTTCTTTCTGTATTCTCTACATAGATCTTCCTTTCTGGTCCTGCTTATTCTGGTTGTGCTTAAAAGAACCAAGAGAAGGGGCTCTTTTCTCTGTAGGTGTAAATACAGAATTTCCCAGGGAACATCAGCAGGAATGGGGCAGGGAATTTTTGAGGGGGGTGAACTGAGGGTGTCGGCTTGTAAATTCTATGTGCCCTTTCACCAAAATGTGTGTGTGTGTAATTATTTGGCTCCCTGAAATGACCCCTATGGGATCTACTCCCCTGCCTCAGGCTGCAGCCATATTCTGCCCCCAAATTTGCCAGTCCAACCTGTTTCCAACCCACATCTGTTACTGGCCTGCTCCAGCCTACCAAAGTCAAACTCCTTGGGCTTGCCAAGGTCACGTCAGCACCACCCACCCAGTACCTCCAGCATCACCCACTTCACCGCAGCCCAGATGCGTGGTGGAACCCCTAGCTTGCAGACCTCCCTGTATCCATGCCTGCCCTGCCCTCCCCCTTTGCAGCCTGGAAAGCTCTTGTGATTCTTTAAGACCTCCCTACCCTCTCAGGTCCCTAAGTCTCTGGGATGGTTCACTTAATTCTTCCGTCTTTCTACTAGAGCTCCCCTCCCTGCTTCCCTTCTGGAAGTTGTTACGTGGGGTGCATCACGTGGGACGCATCACGTGATCTTGCAAAAGCGGGGCAACATGTCTGTCCTCGAGGGCGGATCTGGGTCTTAGGAGTGTTTAGCAGCTGGGAACTAACATGTTTTTGCCCACGCAGGGGTGTGCGAAGCCCTTTCACAGTTACTAACTCTGATAACTTCCGACGCCCCTGCAAAGCCCCGGAGCTTGGCCACACGTTGCAGGTGTCCGTTCGGGGGTTCAGCCCCAGCAGGCTCCCACCGCGCAGCCTCCTCGCGTGGCCGCTGCTTCCCGCTCAAACTGACGACCAATCAGAAGGTGCACCTCGCTGGGGGAATTAAACTGGCCAATCGCTATCGGGGTCCCCAGGATCTAAGGCCCGCCCTGGAGTTAGTGGGAGCCAGTGGGAGCTGAGTGGGCGGCTAGCCAATTGGGGTGCGGCGTGCTGCGTGCGGCAGAAGGAGAAGAGAGCGCGGCGTGCAGAGGACAGGCAGAGACCACCATGGTGAGTTCAGTTGCGGGGTCCTGGCGGGACAGCGGGGGGACCAGGGGAGCGTGCAGGCTGGGGCTGGGAGCAGGGGCACCCTCCGCCCTTGGCGAGGGAGGCAGAGCCCACATCCCTTCTCGAATCTTCCATCCGGAAGCAATGCGGCACCTCAGCACCTTGCCTTTCCTATTTGTCTCTCATATTTGTAGCTCTTGAGGGCACTTAAGGTAATAGGCGATGTTTGCATGGTGTAGAAAGAACCGCAGAAAATGGTATAAGTTGAGAAGCCTTGCTTCTCCCATTAGATATTTTAGTTTACATTTAAAAAAAAAAAAAGCAAAACCAAGCAAATTGGGATAGGCGTATTTCCCTCCTTTCTTGCGCTAAAAGGTGCACACAATTGCACTTTATTTTTTCATTGCACCAAAAATCCTGGAACTCCCTGTATCAACATATATGAAGATGTGAATCATTGTTTTCAGCTGCATAATATTCCATTGTGTGGCTGGATCTCAGGTTATTCAAACTGGTCCTCCTTGCTGGACACTTGGATGGTTTCCAGGGTTGTACACATAAAGCTGCTGTGCGTTACCTGAGTGGGCGCCACATCTTATAGGAGTCTGTGTACCTGGGATGGATGCCAGGAGTGGGCTGGCTCTTATCTCATAGATGCTGTCAGATTCCTTTCCATCCACCGTAAATGAGAATTTTTGTTTCCCCACAGCAGGGCAAGGCTTCTGCCTTCATTTTGTTCATTTTCATATCCTGGGCTCAGAGGTATCTGCTGGATACTTGTTGAATTAATTCATTGCTAGTTTACACATCCATGGAGCCCAATCAACACCTTTGCCTTTGTGCACATCCAAAACAAGGGATGCCCAAGAGACAGCCTTATGTAGACAGAGGCAGGGACTCTTGCATGACCTTACAAGGTGCAGGTCAAGTTGCATTTGTCCCCTGTTAACTGTGACTGATGGCTGCTCACCACTGAGCCTCAATTTCCTCTCCTCATCTCTCCAAACTTTATAAAAATTTTATGACCGGGGAGCAGGTGTAGCTCAGTGGTTGAGTGCCTGCTTTGCATGTAGGAGGTCCTGGGTTCAATCCTTGGTACCTCCTAAAAAGAAACAAACAAAAACTTTATAGTTATATAATGACCCAAGCTGGGGGGTGGATGTGGCTCAAATGGTTGGGTGTCCATCTCCCATATGGAGGGACCTGGGTTCGATCCCCAGGACCTCCCAGTAAAAATAAAGAAAAATATAGAAGGCACGTGGGCTGCCAGGCTCCGTGAGTGGGTGTGCCACTAGGCCCCGCGAGTGGGTAAGCCATCAGGCTTATATTTTATTGTGAGTAAAAATCAAATTTTTCACAATACATACCAATATTTGTAAAATGATATATAAATATATATGCATATATGTGCATTTGCTTACATAAATGTTATTTTTTTAAATATATATATATATTTTAAAAGGTGCATAGATTACTTAGAGGCTTCTTTTATTGGTCATTGCAAAGCATGAAAACAAAGTGCTCAAATGTTTTTTATTTTTATGTTTTTAGAGAGGAATTATTCCAAGTATAAAGGAAGGGGGGCTCTTCTTTTACGTAACATTTAAATGGATGTTTCAGGATTAGAAGAAATTTGTGCAGTACACGATTTTTAAGAGCTGTTATTTTTAGCAAAGCCTTTGTCTTAAAAAAAAAAAAAAAAAACTATCATGATTAATTAACACTTTCAAAAGAGCTACTCAGCCTTGTTATGGTTGGGATGAGATGATCTCAAGTTGAACTGCTTAAATATGATTTTAAAAATTCCAACTTAACTTGAACTGACTTAATCAGGAAGTTTTCCTGGTAGGGGGAGATGTGGGTTATTGTCATGAATATAAGCTCAAATAACTTGCACAGATCTTTCTCCGAGCAAATGTTGGGCATTCAGGCACTTTTCCTTTGTGTTGTTAGAAGGATTTGCATCTTAAGATGAATTTAATGGTAATCTCAGCAGCAGAAATTGTGTTTAAATCCTACTTTATGTATCCATGAGCCTTATCCCAAAGTTGATTACTTTCTGGAGAATTTGTCCCTTATGGCAGTCTATGCTGAAAACTAAGGGTAATTTTTTTTTCTGGCTCAGTACTGCAGTTTGGTTAGAATCAGATTTAGGCTATCTGCTATAACTTAGCCAGTTTTCTTAGACCTACTAAGGACTAGGCAGAAGCAGAATTTCTGGGCTTCAAGACCATTCCTTTTATGAGCTAGGGGGTAATAAAGCCAGTTTAGGAAATTAAAAACAACTAGAAATAGCCTGAGATTACTGAACTGTAATGTGATTATAATTATATGGTGTAAAAATAATACCCTTTAAATGAACTAGATCATGATATGGCCATTTTAATTGTCTATTTTATTTTTATTCTGGTTTTCTCTTGTGTGAGTTTTGATTATTTCCCTTGTTACCATTTTAACATCTGTAGGATCAGTAGTAATATGCTTCTTCTCATTCCTGAT
Source organism: Tolypeutes matacus (assembly GCA_026826555.1). Classification (NCBI taxonomy): domain Eukaryota; kingdom Metazoa; phylum Chordata; class Mammalia; order Cingulata; family Chlamyphoridae; genus Tolypeutes; species Tolypeutes matacus. The sequence continues at coordinate 2,400,322 of JAKSZT010054557.1, forward strand.
ATTAGCACTTTGTGTCTTCTTTTTCCTGATCAATTTGAATAGAGGTTTATCAATTTCATTGTTCTGCTCATGTGGTTTCATTGAATTTTCCGATTTCCACAGATTTAGCAGTTTAAAATGACACCCATTTTTATCTCATTGTTTCCTATTTTTTTCTGTTTCCTAGTCTATTTCTGCTCTTTATTATGACCTTTTTTATACCTAATTTGGATTTTTTAAAACTTTTTTTTAACATATCAATTTTATTGATACATATTGGTAAAGTGAGTGGGATGGCGACCACCTACTCAAAAGTTTCTACTCAAAAGTTTCGAAGACAGAGAGTTGGACTAGAGGCAGCAGTAATTTATTTCTTTCTCATGAGAAAGGGCACATGCCCAGGCTAACGGAAGTGGGCAAGTGCTGCGCGATGGGTGTAAGAACAAAGATTTTATAGTTCTCCGGATGCAATGTCCCATTTCCCTCCCTCCCCAACCTTACCCATCTCCCATTGGCTGGGAGTTGTGGGCTTACAATCTTAGGTGTGAAAACTAACCCAATCCTAAGGCAAAAAGTGTGAGGGTAAGTTCTCCGTCACCGAGTGCATCTCCTTTACTGAAGTGGGTTTTTGGGGAAGTGACTGGAACCAGAATGTGGGAGGATTAGATAAGCAGAACAGGGAAAAGTTCTGAGAAGAGGCCACCTGCAATGTGGGAGGGTTAGATAAGCGGGAATTCGGTTTGAGAAGAGGCCACCCTTTGTTCTGTTTCTCTCATAAAGCATACAATTCATCTAAAGTGTACAATCAGTGATATTTGGTATAATCACATAGTTATGCATTCATTACTTCAATTCTTTTTCTAGTTTCTTAATGTGGAAAGGTGAAGTCATTGATTTTGAAAAAATTATAAGAATTTTTGTGTCTCTTCATGAGGGATACTGGTCTGTTCTTATAATGTCTTTCATTTTGGTGTCAGTGTAATGCTGGCCTAATGAAACAAGTTGGGAAGTATTCCTTCCTTGTCTGTTTTCTTGAAGAGTTTGTGTAGAAGATCATTGATTTTTAGATCTTTCTACTTTTTCTGATATCAGTGTTTTATATTAAAAATATTGCTCAAAGCATTGCTTTAACTACATCCCACAAATCTTGGGATGTTGTATTTTCATTTTCATCCTGTTCAAAATTTCTAATTTCCCTTATTAGTTTGCAAGTATTTAGGTGTTTTCCAGATATGTTATTTATTTCTAATTTAATTCCAACAGTCAGTAAATATACTTTGTATTTATTGAATTCTGTTAAATTTATGGAGACTTGTTTTATGGTTGAGAATATGATTTATTTTGTAATGTTTCCTATGTGCTTGAGAAGAATGTGTCTTCTGCTGCTGACAGGTGGAATGCTCTATAAATGTCAGTTAGGTCAAGGTCATTGATAGTGTTATCCAGGTTTTCTGACTCCTTTTTGCTATTCTGTCTACTTGTTCTGTAGAACAAGTATTGAGAGGTGTTGAAATTGTTAGCTCTGATTGTGGATTGTCTAGTTCTCCTTTCAGTTTATTTATTTTTTTTTCTTTTTAAAAAAATTTATTGAAGTTTATCATTCATACATAAATATACATAAACAGTAAATATATAATGATGGTTGTGAACTTAACAAAACAAACATACATAACATCATACAGGGCTCTCGTACCTCACCCTACCACCAATACCTTGCATTGTTGTGAAACATTTTTAACTAATGATTAATGAGCATTCTCAAAATATTAATGCTAATCAAAATATTTCTCCTCAACCCACCCTATTAGTATTGTTACTATTTTTATATCATTTATATGTGAACATACATAAATAATATGTGTAGTAAAAGCTGTGAACTTACAAAGCAAACATGCATAATGTCATATGGGGACCCATACATCAACGCATCATCAACACCTTCCATTGTTGTGGGACATTTGTTATAAATTATGAAAAAATATTGTCAAAATCTTACTACTAACTATAGTCCTTATCTTATTAATACATTTGGTGTATTTTCCCCCAACCCACCCTATTATTATTTTTAAAATATATTTTTGTGGCAGAAGTTGTAAACTTACAAAACAATCATGCACATGTGCAGAATTCCCAAACAACACCCCTCTATCAACACACCACACCATGGTGGAACATTTGTTACAGATTATGAGACAATATCATCAGATTATTACTAGGTCCATAGCGTACATTTGGCACACTTTTTCCATACTCCCCCATTATCAATACAGTACATCTTTGGCACAGATGCGTGAATATTACATTATTTCTGTTAACCACAGGCAACAGGTAACTCCAGTTGTATTTTCCCCATACTTCTCCACATTCCCACCACCCTGCAGTAGCTCTAGCTTCAAAGGACACTCTTGAATCTGTACCAGCAACCACAATTCTCATCCACCTCTGGTTTTACTATGCCATTCGGTCCCTAGATTATTTTCTAGCTTTTTGTCAATTGGCATTTACATCCCTAGACTACCCTTTTCAGCCACATTCCCATTTATAAACCAGCTGTTACTCACTATAATGTGTTACCATCAACTCTGTATATTTCCACACTTCTATAGTAAAGGTAACTAAAACTTCTACATACATTAAACATCAGTGGTCCATCTCAGTCCTTCTCTTATCTCCTTTAAGAATCCACCACCTACCACCAGGTCTTGAAGATATTTTCCTACATTTTCTTCTAGAAGCTTTATGGTTCTTGCTTTTTTTTTTTTTTTTTTTTTTTTTTTT
>JAKSZT010054557.1:2403478-2418472 GCA_026826555.1 Tolypeutes matacus
TCCTATCTTTTGAAGTATTTTTATCAAAAAAGGATGTTGGATTTTGTCGAATGCGTTTTCTGCATCTATTGAGATGATCATGTGTTTTTTTTCCTTCAATTTGTTAATGTGGTGTATTACATTGATTGTCTTATGTTGAACCAGCCTTGCATACCAGGAATAAATCCCACTTGGTCGTGATGTATAAGTCTTTTGATATGCTGTTGGATTCGATTTGCAAGTATTTTGTTGAGAATTTTTGCATCTATGTTCATTAGAGAGATTGGTCTGTAATTGGTCTGCAATTTTCTTTTCTTGTGGAATCTTTATCTGGCTTTGGTATTCATATCTTAAATTTTGGGTTCATATCTTTAATTTTTTGGAAGAGTTTAAACAGGATCGGTGTTAATTCTTTTTGAAATGCTTGGTAGAATTCACCTGTGAAGTCATCTGGTCCCGGACTTTTCTTTGCTGGGAGATTTTTGATGACGGATTCAATCTTCTTAATTGTGATTGGTTTGTTAAGTTCTTGTATTTCTTGTAGTGTCAGTGTAGGCTGGTTGTGCGTTTCTAGAAATTTCTCCATTTCATCTAGGTTGTCTAGTTGTTGGCATATAGTTTCTCATAATATCCTCTTATGATTCTTTTTATTTCTGTGAGGTCATTTGTAATTTCCCCCCTTTCATTTCTAATTGTATTTATTTGCATCTTCTCTCTTTTTTTGTTAGTCTAGTGAGGAGTTTGTCAATTTTATTGATCTTCTCAAAGAACCAGTTTTTGGTTTTGTTGATTTTCTCTATTTTTTTTCTGTTCTCATTTTCATTTATTTCTGATCTAATCTTTATTATTTCTTTCCTTTTGCTTGCTTTGGGATTGGTTTGCTGTTCTTTTTCTAGTTTCTCTAGTTGTTCAGGTAAATCTTGGAGTTTAGCTCTTTCTTGTTTTTTAATATAGGCATTTAGGGCTATAAATTTCCCTCTCGATACTGCCTTCGCTGTATCCCATAAGTTTTGATACGTTGTGTTCTCATTTTCATTTGTCTCAATATATTTACTGATTTCAATTGCAATTTCTTCTTTTACCTACCGAATATTTAGGAATGTGTGGTTCAGTCTCTACACATTGGCAAATTTACTTTTTTCCTGTCTGTTATTGATTTCTAGTTTCATTCCATTATGATCTGAGAAGGTTCTTTGTATAATTTCAATCTTTTTATATTTATTGAGAGCTGTATTGTGACCTAACATGTGGTCTATCCTGGAGAAAGATCCATGGACACTTGAGAAGAATGTATAACCCGCTGAGTTTGGATGCAGTGTTTTGTATAGGTCTGTTAGGTCTAACTTGTTTATCATATTGTTCAAGTTCTCTGTTTCCTTGTTGATCTTCTGTCTAGTTGTTCTATCTAATGATGTGAGAGGGGTGTTGAAGTCTCCAACGATTATTGTAGAAATGTCTGTTTCTCCCTTCAGTTTTGCCAGAGTTTGTCTCACATATTTTGGGGCACCCTGGTTAGGTGCGTAGATACTCATGACTGTTATATCTTCCTGGAGGATCATCCCTTTTATTAATATGTAATGGCCTTCCGCATCTCTTATCATTTTTTTTCATTTGAAGTCTGTTTTGTCTGATATTATTATAGCTACCCCTGCTCTTTTCTGTTTACTATTCACTTGGAGTATCTTTTTCCAACCTTTTACTTTCAGCCAGTTTGTATCCTTGGGTCTGAGGTGAGTTTCTTGTAAGCAGCATATGGATGGCTTATGTTTTCTTATCCATTCTGTCAGCCTGTATCTTTTGATTGGGGAATTTAATCCATTCACGTTCAATGATATTACTGAAAATGCACTATTTATTTCCTCCCTTTTATTCTTTGGTTTTCATGTCATCTTATTTTTGTCTCTCTTTTTAGTCTTTTAGTTATCCTTTCTGCTTTTCTTTCTTCTATACTCTCCTCCAAGCCTCTTTCTTCTGTCTTTTTCTTTCAGGTTCTAAGGCTTCCTTTAATATTTCCTGCAAAGGTGGATTCTTTTTTGCAAACTCTCTTAGTTTCTGTTTGTTTGTGAATACTTTATATCCACCTTCATATTTGAAGGACAGTTTTGCTGGATAAAGAATTCTCGGCTGGCAGTTTTTCTCTTTCAGTTTCCTAATTGTATCATACCACTGTCTTCTCGCCTCCATGGTTTCTGAAGAGTAATCTGCACTAAGTCTTACTAGACGTCCTTTGTACATGATCGTTTGCTTCTCTCTTGCTGCTCTGAGAATTTTCTCTTTATTTTTTACATTTGACATTCTGAATAATATGTGTCTTGGTGTAGGCCTATTTGGATTTATTCTCATTGGGGTATGGTGTGTGCTCCTTGGACATGTAAGTTCTTTTCTTTCATGAGAGTTGGGTAATTTCAGCTATTATTTCCTCAAATACTCTTTCTGCCCCTTTTCCTTTCTCTTCCCCTTATGGAACTCCCGTGACATGTATGTTGTTGCGTTTTGTGTTGTCATTCAACTCTCTGAGCCCCGCTCAATTTTTCCCATTCTTTTCTCTCTCAGTTCTTTTCTCTCTTCAATTTTAGCTGCTCTGTCTTCGGTATCACTTATTCTTCCTTCTTTCATTTCGAGTCTGCTGTTGTATGCCTCAAATGTATTTTTGGCTTGACCTATTGTGTCTTTCCTTCCCATGAACTCCGTTACTTTTCTGTTCAGGATTTCAAATTCTTCTTTGCGTTCACTCAATTTCTTTTTGATGTCATTTATCTCTTTAACTATATTCTCTTTCATCTCATTAATTTGATTTTGGAAATTTGTGCTCATCTCACTGATTAGTTCTCTCAAATTCTGCATCTCTTCTGGGACTTTGCTGTATTCCTTTTCTTGGGCCATATCTTCTATTTTCTTAGTATTGCTGGTGCTTAGGCATCTGGTTAGTTGTTATTTTACTTAGATGCTCTATCTCTTTCTCTTTTATGGGGTTTTAGTGGCAGGAGCCTGTGAGTTACCACAGCTCTTTGATTTTTGGCTCAACCTTGATTGTTAGGATAGTTCTGCTGGTTGCTCAAAACTGGGCACTGGACCCAGTAATTGGTTGTAGAGACATTTCCTAGGGCCTTGGGCAGGGAGGCTATAGAGGCCAGGAAAAGCCTCTCCTACTTATTAATTTCCTTATGTGCACTTCCTTCGTGTGCCAGGAGATGGCGCTTGTTGGCAGCTCTCAATTCAATGCCTGGTCTGAGCGTATTTGTTGTGACACAGACCAGATCAATGTGATAGAGCTTCCTGTCTGGGGGCTAAGAGTCTTTTAATTCAAACTTTCTGAGACAGTTCTCCCGACTTCTCTCACAGCGCCCCCCTTTTCCCAGCTAGGAAATATTTCCACGCCCTTCTGAATCCTCAACAATCAGTCCCTGTTAGGAGAGGAGGAGATTGGGAGGTTTGTATATTGTTAGCCCCTTGCAGGCTCCAAGGCAAACAATGGTGCAGCTCCACCCAGCCTGGAAGGGCTCTCAGGACTGGGCAGACCAAACCTGGGAGTCTAAAGCAGGATCAGCCCCAGGCTCTCTCTCCCCTCTCCCATGGAGTCCTCAACAATTAGTCCAGGCTAGAAAAGAGAGAGGTTGCGAGTATTGGATTTCCTTCCTAGGCTCCCAGGGCAAACCTCCGTGTGGAAGGGTCAGTGGGGCTCCGCAGCCCAAATTTACAGGTCAGAACCTGAGTCAGCCTAAGGCTGTGTCCCTCTGTCTCCCCTTTCCGGGAGTGGCAGATCCCTGAAGTCCCCTTTGTCTGTGGCCGCAGGCCCAGAGGCCCGAGAATTCTGAAGAGTGTGGGGGAGGGTGCCGGCAGCAGGAGAAGCTGCTACTTTCCACTCACGGTTCTGTTGTCGTGATTTCCCTCTTCTGTCCCTCTCTCCTCTGGGTGGTATGCAGCCTTCACCTGGTATCCTAAACCCTAGAAGATCTATTTTGGGGCTGTTTAAGCCTGTCCTCTAGCTATTTTTCTGGAGAAGAGATTCCCGTGTCTCATTAGTCTGCCATCTTCCCAGAAGGAAGTCTCCTGAATACTATCTTAGTTGAACTGAAACAGTCCAAAAATTCCATAAATTTGTATAGATTTCATTTAAACAGTTTTAAAATAAAAACCTTTCTACTTATCTTTCATGATAAATGACGCTACTGATAACTTTACTTGGTAGAATTTTAGTTACTTTGGTGATTTTTACAGTTTTACAAATAAGGAGCACATATATAAATAAATAACAAGCCATTCTAATGGCTTGCATTAGAGACCAGGGAGTTACATTTTTTTAAACCCACATTGAACGGAGTTAAATTTAGGTTATTACAGAAAAAGGCATGCTCTGTACATGTTGTTCTTTGTATTTTTTGAAGCATCAGATGAGTTGTAAAGAATTCAAAGAGCTTTTTGTTATTCTTGATTTTGGAAAGTTTCTGTAGAATAATACTAAGTTTTTCTAGGATTTGAAGATCAAGCTTTGGGGTTTGAAGCAGCACAGAGTGAGTAGGAAGAAATAAAGTCTTGCTACAGGCTTCCATTAAAGGCTGCAAGGATTTAGATTCCACTGTCTTCTGAAGCATACTATCAATGACATTGAAGTGGAGTCCTTTACTGGATATTCTTAGATGACTTAATATTACCGGTACAGCTTGTTGTTCCAAAAACAATATTTTTTCCTTCATCTGTCTAAAAGTCCAAACAAAGAGAATCAAAATGTCTAAGCCAGACAATCAGCATATTAAAATTTACTCTCTCCCAGCTTCGTATTGTTGCATTGCTTCTTTGCTTTTTCAGCTTTGAGTGACTGTTTTGAGAACAGTTAAAGTTGATAAAAATCTCAGTGGTAAGTAAAAAATATGGAATGCTTCATGAATTTGTGTGTCATCCTTGCTCAGGGGACATGCTAATCTTCTCTGTACTGTTCTAATTTTAGTGTATGTGCTGCCAAAGTGAGCACTGTATTACTTACTGCATAGTTTATTTAGCATGCTTTCTTTTTTATGATTGATGGAAAATTACTAATATATTACAATACACTACTGTCCATAGTTTGTTTTGGTTGTATTTTTGCACAAATTACCACCCTGGTATTAAGCTCTTATAACATTAATGAACATTTGTCCTAATTTCAGAGAAAAGCATTCTTATATATGCACTATTAACCATACTCATTTTTCACAAGAGGGTTTGCTATGCTATACAGACCCATGCTTCATTTTTTAGTTTTCCTTCTAGTAATATACATGACCTTAGACTTTCTCTTTCAGCCACTGTCATACCCATATATTAGTGCTACTAATTTCAAACCCTGATGTGCTTTCACCATTTCTGTTCATTTCCAGACATTTGCAAACAACCTTTCTACCAACTTCTGCACAGATTAAACCTCAGCTTCTCATTCTTTAACCACACTCTATTTTCTGGTGACTTACATTCTTGCTATTAACTCCATGAGTTTGCTCATTATATTTAATTCATAATAGTAAAACCATATAATATTTGTCCTTTTGTGCCTAGCTGTCTTCACTCAATGTCATCCAGGTTCAGTCATGTTTTCATATGCTTCATGAGTTCATTTCTTCTTACAACTGACTAATCTTCCATCGTGTATATACACCAGTTTATCCATTTGTCAGTTGATGGATACCTGGGTTGTTCACATCTTTTGGCAATTTAAAATAATGGGACTGTGAACATCTGTGTGCAGATGTCTGTTCGTGTAGCTGCTCTCAGATCTTCTGTGTATATCCCTGGAAGTGGTATTGTCGGGTCGCATGGCAGATCTATATCTAACTTCCTTAGGAATCACCAGACTTCCACAGCGGCCGTACCATTCTATATTCCCACCAACAGTGAATAAGCGTTCCTTTTTCTCCACATCATCTCCAACACTTGTAGTTTTCTGTTTTTTCAATAGTGGTAGTTCTAGTAGGTATGAAATGATATCTCATTGTAGCTTTGATTTGCATTTCCTTAATAGTCAGTGATGTTGAGCATTTTTCCATGTTTTTTTTTTTTTTTTTTTCCCATTTGTATTTCTTCTTAGAAAAAATGTCTATTCAGGTCTTTTGCCCATTTTTTAATTGGGTCATTTGTCTTTATTGTTGAGTTGTAGGATCTCCTTATATATCATGGATATTAGACCCTTGTCAGATGTGTGATTTCCAAATATTTTCTCCCATTGGGTAGGCTGCCTTTTTACCCTCTTCACAAAATTCTTTGAGAAGGTTATATTTATCTGTTTTTCCCTTCATTGCTCGTGTTTTGGATGTAAGGTTTAAGAGACTTCATCTACCACAAGATCTTGAAGATGTTTTCCTATGTCTTAGTTTGCCATAGGGCTACTGATGCAAAGCACCAGAAATGTGTTGGCTTTTATAAAGGGGATTTATTTGTGGTAAAAGCTTTCAGTTCCAAGGCCATGAAATGTCCAAATCAAGGCACCATCAGAGATGATTTCTCACAAATCACCTGCTGTTGATCCTGATGTTCTGCCACATGGCGATAAGGCATATGGCTTGTCTCTTTCTGGGCCTTCTCTCTCAGACTGGCTACTCTGTTCTCTTCTTGAATTCAGCTCTGGGCTATCAGGCATATGGCAGGGCTCATCTTCTCGGTCTTGAGCTGCTCTGAGGCCCTAGCCTCTTGGAGGATTTGTGCTTAATATTTGGCTTTTAGCCATCCTTGAGTCCTACTCACATGGCAGGATGAAAAATGGCAGAGCTCCCTTTTCCTGTGTCCTCTTTTTCTTGGTGTCTCTGTTTATATCAGACCCAGCGACCTGATTTATACCTCACTGATGCAGTCCATTCAAAGGGTCTCACACCTACAGGATTTGATTAGTTCAAGAACATAATGTTTTTCTTTTTATGAATAGCCAAATTCAGTCTGCCACACCCTACATTCTTCTAGATGATTAATACTCTTGGCTTTTATGTTTAGGCCTTTGATCAGTTTTTAGTTGATTTTTGTATAGGAGTGAGATAGGGATCCGCCTTCATTCTTTTGGTTACAGATATCCAGTTCTCCCAGAACATTTGTTGAAGAGTGTGTTCTGTCCCAGTAAAGTGGACTTGGCAGGCTTATGAAAAATTAGTTGGCAAGTGCTCGCTTTGGCAACACATATACTAAAATTGGAACGATACAGAGAAGATTAGCATGGCCCCTGCGCAAGGAAGACATGCTGATTCGTGAAGTGTTCCATAATTTTTACTGTGTTGATAATGGGGGGTGGTATGGAAAAAGTGTGCCAAATGTACGCTATGGACCATGGTTGGTGGTAATAGTCTGATGATATTATCTCATAATCTGTAATAAGTATTCCACCACGGTATGGTGTGTTGGTGAAGGGGTGTTGTATGGGAATTCTACACATGTGCATGATTGTTTTGTGAATTCACAACCTCTGTAATAAAAATATATATCTTTAAAAATAGGGTGGGTTGGGGGAAAAATACATCAAATTTAAGATACGGACTATAGTTAATAGTAATATTTTGATGATGCTCTTGCATAGTTTGTAACAAATGTATCTCAACGATGCAATGTGTTGGTGGAGGGGTGATGTGTGGGACCCCTGTATGATGCTATGCATGTTTGTAGGTTCACAACCTTTACTATACACTTATTGTTTATGTATGTTCATGTACGAATGATATATTTCAATAAAAAGTGTATTTTAAAAACTAGTTGGCAATATGGGGAGCAGGTGTAGCTCAGTAGTTGATTTCCTGCTTCTCATATATGAGGTTCCTGATTCGATCCCAGGTATTTCCTAAAAAACATTAGTTGACAATAGAGGTGTGGGTCTGTTTCTGAACTCTCAATTCAATCCATTGATCAATGTGTCAATACCGTGGTGTTTTGACCACTGTAGCTTTATAATACACTTCAGGGTTAGGAAGTGAGAGTCCTAAAACTTGACTCTTCTTTTTTAGGATGTTTTTTTGACTATTTGGAATCGCTTTCCCTTCCAAATGAATTTGGTAATTGACTTTAATATTTATGTAAAGTAGGCTTTTTGGAATTTTGATTGGGATTGTGTTGAATCTGTAAATCTATTTTGGTAAAATGGACATCTTCACAATGTTTAATCTTCCAATCCATGAACATGGAAGGTCCTTCCATTTGTTTGGGTCTTCTTTGATTTCTTTTAGCAATGTTTTGTAGTTTTCTGAATACAGATCTTTTACATTCCTGGTTAAATTAATTCCTAGATATTTGAGTCTTTTTCGTTACTATTGTAAATGGAATTTTTTTCTTGATTTTCTCCTCAGCTTGCTCATTACTAGTGTATACAAACGCTTCTGATTTTTGTGTGTTGACCTTGTATGCTGCCTCTTTGCTGAACTCATTGATTTGCTCTAATAGCTTTGTTGTAGGTATTTTGGGATTTTCTAGATACTGAATCATGTCATCTGCAAATAGTGTGAGTTTTACTTCCTCTTTTCCAATTTGGATGCCTTTTATTTCTTTATTTATTTTTGTTGCCTAATTGCTTAGCTTGAACTTCTAGAGAATGTTGAATAACAGTGGTGACAGTGGGCATCCTTGTCTTGTTCCTGATCTTAAAGGGAAAGCTTTCAGTTTCTCCCCACTGAATACAGTGTTAGTTGTGGAGGAACTTTCCTTCTATTCTTATCTTTTGAAGTGTTTTTATCAAGAAATGATGCTGGATTTTATCAAATGCCTTTCTGCATCAATTGAGATGATCATGTGTTTTTTTCCTTTGATTTGTTAATGTGGTATATTATGTTAATTGATTTTCTTATGCTGAACCATTCTTGCATACCAGGAATAAAAAAACATTTGATTGTGGTGTATAATCCTTTTTATATGCTGTTGGATTCAATTTGCAATTATTTTGTTGATAATTTTTGCATCCTGAGTTCATTAGAGAGAATGAGTCAGCTCACTGTGTCGTGCGGGCTGGCTTGCCTTCGCCAGGAGGCCCTGGGAATCGAACCTGGAGCCTCCCATGTGGTAAACGGGAGCCCAGCCACTTGAGCCACATCCACTTCCTGACAGGATTGGTGTTAATTTGTGAAATATTTGGTTCTGGACTTTTCTTTGTTGGGAGATTTTTGATGAATGATTCAATCTCTTTACTTGTGACTGGTTTGTTGAGTTCCTGTATCTCTTGTAGAGTCTATGTAGGTTGTTTGTGCATTTCATCTAGGTTGTCTAATTTGTTGGCATACAGTTTCTCATAATATCCTCTTATGATCCTTTTTATTTCTGTGGGGTCAGTCGTAATGTCTCCCTTTTCATTCCTGATTTTATTTATTTGCATCTTCTGTCTTTATTTCTTTGTTAGTCTAGCTAAAGTTTGTCAATTTTATTGATCTTCTCAAAGAACCAAGTTTTGGTTTTGTTGATTTTCTCTATTGTTTTTTGTTCTCAATTTATTTATTTCTGTTCTAATGTTTGTTATTTCTTTCTTTCTGCTTGCTTTGGGATTGGTTGGTTTGTTATTTTTCTAGTTCCTCCAGGTGACCAGTTAGGTCTTTGATTTTAGCTCTTTTTTTTTTTTTTTTAAGATTTTATTTATTTATTCATTTATCCCCCCCTTGCTACTTGTGCTCGCTGGGTCAGCTAACCACGCCGTGCGGGCGGGCTTGCCTTCACCAGGAACCGAACCCGGGGCCTCCCATATGGTAAACAGGAGCCCTACTGATTGAGCCACAGCCGCTTCCCTCTCTCTTCTTTTTTAAGATATGCATTTCAGGCTAAAATTTCCCTCTCAGCACTGCTTTCACTGTATCCCATAAGTTTTGTTTTGTTTTTGAGGTATCGGGGCTGGGGATTGAACCTGGGACCTTGTATGTGGAAGCTGGTGCTCAACCACTGAGCCACATCAGCTCCCCTGATATTTTTCATTTGTTTGCTTGTTTGTTTTTGTTTTTAGGAGGCACTGGAGACTGAACCTGGGACCTCCCATGTGGGAAGCAGGCACTTAACCACTTGAGTCATATCCACTCCCCTGTATGCCATAAGTTTTGATAAATTTTGTTCTTGTTTTCATTCATGTTGAATATATACTTATTTCTTTTACAATTTCTTCTTTGACCCACTGCTTGTTTAGGAGTGTGTTGTTTAGTCTCCATGTATTTCTGAAGTTTCCCTTTTTCTGCCTGTTATTGATTTCCAGCTTCATTCCATGATGATTAGAGAAGGTGCTTTGTATAATTTCAGTCTTTTTATATTTCTTGAGACCTGCTTTGTGACCCAACTCTGGTCTGTTCTGGAGAAAGATCCATGGGCACTTGAGAAGAATCTATTACATGCTTATTTTGGGTGCAGTGTTCTGTATATGTCTGTCAGGTCCAGCTCATTTATCATTTTGTTCACGTTTCCTTATTGATCTTCCATTTAGTTGTTCTATCTATTGATGTGAGTCATGTGTTGAAGTCTTCAACTATTATTGTAGAGATGTCTGTATCTCCTTTCAGTTTTTCCAGAGTTTGCCTCATGTATTTTGGGGCACTCTGGTTACGTGCATAGATGTTTACAACTGTTACTCCTTCCTGGTGGATTATCCCTTTTATTAATATATAATGGCCTTCTGCATCTCATCACTTTTTTGCATTTAAGGTGTGTTTTGCAAAAGGACAAATACTGTAATGAATGCGTTACTATGAACCAAATATATTGTGTAACATATTGTTTGATTAAAAAAAAAAATATATATATATATGTATCCATTACATTTAATTGAGAAATGTATATATTTATTCATCTGTGTTTACTTTTTAGTTTTTAATTGTTTATATTTTCAATTATTAAATGTACAAAATAAAGTTAAAGGAAAAAAATAAATAAAAAACAAATATAAGTGTTTTGTACACAGTATAGCTTACTCCTGCTCTCTTTTGGTTACTGTTTGTGTGAAATATTTTTTTTCCAACCTTTCACTTTCAGCCTATTTGCATTCTTGGTTCTAAAGTGTGTCTCCTGCAGGCAGCATATGGATGCCTCATGTTGTTTTTATCCATTCTGTCAGCCTATGTCTTTTGTTTGGAGAGTTTAAAACATTAACATTCAGTGTTATTACTGTAAAGGCATTACTTACTTCATTTTATTCTTTTGCCTTCATATGTCATATTTTTGTCTTTTTACTCTTTTGGTTACCCTTTCTTACAGTCTTCACTTCTAAACTCTCCTTCAAGCCTCTCTCCTGTGTTTTCTTTTCTGGCTGCAGAACTCACTTTAGTGTTTCCTGCAGAGCCCGATTCTTGTTTACGAGCTCTCTTAGTTTCTGTTTATCTGTGAACATTTCAAACACACTGTCATATTTGAAGGATAGTTTTCTGTGATAAAGAATTGATGGCTGGGTTTTATTTTTCAGTATCTCAATTATATCATATCACTGCCTTCTTACCTCCATTTTTTTTCTGAAGAAAAATCCTCACTAAGTCCTAGTTGGTATCTCTTGTATGTGATGTTTCACTTCTTTGCATTCAGAATTTTCTCTTTATCTTTGGCATTCTGAATAGAAAGTATCTTGGAGTTGGTCTATTTGGATTCATTTTGATTGGCTTAAGCTGTGCTTCTTGAACAAGTATATTCATGTCTTTCAAGAGAGTTGGGAATTTTTAGCCATTATTTTCTCAGATACTCTTTCTGCCCCTTTTCCCTTCTCTTCTCCTTCTGGAACTCCCATGATATGTATGTTTGTGCACTTTGTGCTATCATTCAATTCTCTGAGCCCCTGCTCAATTTTTTCCATTCTTTTATGTCTCTGTTTTCAATTTCAGCTGTTCTGTCCTCTATGTCACTGATTGTTTCCTCTATGAGTTCAAATCTTCTGTTGTATGCTTCTGTTGTATTTTTAATCTCACCTATTGTGTCTTTCATTCCCACAAAACTGTTATTTTTCCATTCAGGTTTTCAAATTTTTCTTTGTGTTCAACCATTGTCCTCTTAATGTCTTTAGTCGTGTTTTCCTTCAACTCTATGATTTGATTTAGGAGATTTGTATGAACATCATTCCTTAGTTTCAAGTCCTGGGTCATCTGGAACTTTGATTTGTTCCTTTGCCTGAGCCATATCTTCCTTTTTTTTAGTATGGCTTGTAATTTTTTGCTGATGTCTGGGGATCTTAATTATGATGGTGAGTTTACCCTGATGGTCAGTTTTTCTCTTTTGTGTATGGATTTACTGTTAAGTAGTTGTGAACTACCTCTGTTCTTTGATTTATGATTGAGAACTTGTTTTATAGGATTGCCCCTGTTTAACTGCTCAAACCAGGGATATGGACTTGGTAATGAGGTGCAGGCCAGTTGCCAAGGGCCTTGCAGAGGTGTGGAATAAAGGTGCCAATTGCCTCTTTTATTTATTTATTATTTTTCTCCTTTATTTGCTTGTAATCCTGCCTGGGTGGGCGGTGCAGAGTAATGTCCTTAAGGGCAGGCCAAGCTTCCCAAATCAAACTTTCTTAGAAGATGCTCCCTTCCCTAGACTGGTTACACCCTCCTTCCCCCTGTGTCATTAGCAACCTGTCCAGTTCAGTAGGAAGGGTGCTTGAGAAGGCAGATTCTCTTTAGCTCCCTGCCAGCTCAGGGCAAACAACTTTGCAGCCCCACTTGACCTTGAATTGTGTGACCCCTGGGATGCAGCAGACTAAGCTTGCTGGCCCAAATCTGAAATTGTTGTCAGTTATGTCCCTCCCTCCCCCTTTTCTTTGGGAAGAGGACCCCTGCAACCCCTTCTGTGTAGCTGCTGGTTAGGAGCCAGAGGATCCACTGCTGTCTTCTCCAAGAGTCGGGGGATGTGTACCAACAGCTGCTCCTGTAGCTTTACTCACAGGATCTTCCCAGCCATCCGAGACTCCTTTCCTTCACCCTTCTCTCTTCCATGTGGTGTCTAGTCTTTTCCTGGTGTCCTAAGTCCTAGAACATTTTTTTTCCCCCCCAGAGGTACCAGGGATTGAACCCAGGACCTTGTACATGGGAGGCAGTCACTCAACCATTGAGCTACATCCGCTCCCCAATGAGTGCTGGTTTTTTCATTTGTTTGTTTTTAGGAGGTACCAGTGATCGAACCCAGGACCTTATACATCAAAGCAAGCATTCAACCACTTGCGCTATATCCGCTCCCCCCTAGAACATTTTTCTGGACAGTTTCTTCCTGTCCTCTGGCTATTTTTCTGGGAGAGAAGTGAGCCTTCTGCCTCTCTAATCCCCCATCTTCCTGGAAATTCCTCTGTTGGGAGGTTTTTGATGACGGAGTCCATCTCTTTGCTTGTGATTGGTTTGTTGAGTCTTTTATTACTTCTGGAGTCAGTGTAGGTAGTTCTTGTGTTTCTGGGAATTTGTCCATTTCATTTAAGTTGTCTAGTTTGTTCATGTACAATTGTTCATAGTATCCTCTTATGATCTTCTTTATTTCTGTGGGGCCAGTAGTAATGTCCCACTTCTCATTTATGATTTTATTACATCTTCTCTTCTTTTTTTATTTTTCGGTCTAGCTAAGAGTTTGTCAATTTTGTTCATCTTCTCAAAGAACCAACTTTTGGTTTTGTTACTCTCTTGTTTTTTTGTTCTCAATTTCATTTATTTCTGCTCTAATCTTTATTATTTCTTCTCCTTGCTTTGGATTGGTTTGCTGTTCTTTTTTAGTTTCTTTATTATTTCTTTCCTCCTGCTTTAGGATTAGTTTGCTGTTCTTTTTCTAGTTCCTCCAGGTTTGTAGTTAGGTTTTTGGTTTTTGTTCTTCCTTTTTAATGTAGGTGTTTAGGGCTATAATTTTCCCTCTCAGCACTGCCTTTGCTGCATCCCATATAAAGTACTTATACAAATATGTAATTACATACGGTTTCCATGGTATTTTGGTTTTATTTGAAAGGGCTCTGAGAATACAAAATGCTGTCACTGGACAAAACTAGTGGTCCATCTAACTAAAGATCTTTTCCAGTAGCACCAAAGGAAGTTATAGAGAGAGCAGAGGTAATTGTCAGATAATATTTTATTCTGTAAACATATATAAACCTTGAAAATTCCCTTGGGAATCTTAGGCATCCCATTAATCTGAATGGGTACTATACATCCATAACATTCACAGGTTAATTAAGCATCCACTCAAAATTCTTCTTTAAGTGGGAATATATAAGAAGTTAATTTACATATCTGACTTCTTCTCTCATATCATAAATCACATGTATTACATGACACAGAAAAGTAGTTGGGAAGTGTTAAACTCTGAGTGTAAAGCAAAATTAGGGATAAAGGCAAATGTGTAACCAATCACATTCACATACAAGTAGTCTGTGAGTTTTCTCTTTGAGTCAGATATTCTCCATTCCTGAGAAATCTCAGTTTCTTATCCGGTGAATATTTTCATGTTGTACTTTGCTGCCACAAGGTAAGTGGGTGTACGTTGTTGAGTGTTGATTTATCACTAAAAGGTTTGAGTTAGGTAAGTGAAAGAAAACAATATGTATCGGTGTATTACAAAAACAACCTGTTCAGGAAAAAAGGAGCCAGATGTCAGTTTCCAATTGGGGAACCATTCTCATGGCGGTATTGCAAGGCTCAGTCTGTCCACTTCATTTCCTGTTCTGTAACAGATTCTGAACATTGTCTTGTTCAGGTTCAGGAAGCTTATTCAGTGGTTATTGTAATATCTTCCCAGGGCAGCTTATCTTTTCACCAAGCATCATCAGTCAAATCCAAGATCCTTCCATCTCTATACCTCATTGATCATTTTCCTGCAGTTATGATCTTATCAGATTGGCACCTGGCTTGCTGCAGCACCCGTTTCTGCTAACTCCCCCCACCCCTTTACTTTTTTTTTTTTTTTTTTGGTGTTTCACGTTGTGCATTTCTTTTCAGTCTCTCAAACTTTCTTTTTTTTTTATTTTTTTTATTTTTTTTAATTTTTTTTTAATTATGGGTAAAAATCAAAATTCTCACAATACATACAAACATTTGCAAAATGATATATAAATATATATGCATATATGTGTATTTGCTTACAAAAATGTTATTTATATATATATATATA